>JASANF010007331.1:0-33823 GCA_030248245.1 Trissonchulus sp. WLG1_4 | reverse complement strand
GCCTAGTGTAACCGGTTACTTTGCAACCGCTTACTGTACAGTAGGTAATCGGCCATCAGATTTGTGTAACCGTCACCATAATCGTTTCAAATGATGTTTTATAACAAACACACACACACACACAAATGACTGTATATTTGAAGATTCAACGACATGGAATAGTCGACGTCGTATGATCATGTTCATAAACGTATAAATTATGCCTATCCGTATGTCACACGTAATCACTGTCTATCAAAGTTATCGAGTGTTTTCTTATTTCTAAAACATTAAAGTTTAGACTATGCCGTATAATGAAGAGTACATGAAAAGTGTCTTCCTCTTACAAATGAGGATGACAGTAGCATATTGAACGGAAAAGAACAAACACTCAATTTAAAAAAAACGAAAGAAATGAATGCTGTCTCGTAGTAGACCCATTCACAACAATAATTGTATAAGAAGAGTGAGACACTATCATGTACTCTTGATATTCGGCAAGCATAAATTAGCTAAAAAAGTGCAATTTGCAATATTTAGGCAGCAATGCTTGCACGATAATAGCACTGAAAATGGCCGAGCACATGTACAAAGGCTGCCTGCAGTTCGAGCACTCGAGTGTGCTGGAACGAAAAATAGCTTTGGCCGTGGCGAACAGCATTGTGGAGGGAAACGAGATTCATGAACGACAAGTAAACTTTAGATTACTGGAAATTCTTACGGAACAAAAGACAGGGGCCTGTTGCATAAAAATTTTTAAAAGTAACATTTTAACAGTTTAATATTTTCACAGCTTATACCTAACAGTTAAACACTGCTAGTTTTTTGGAAGAAACCCCAGGGCTCAGCTGAGAAAAAAAGTTTGCTCGAGGATAGCGAATTTGCTTAATAACATTGAACATAAAAAACACAAAAAAACCTTTGCACACTTCTTTTCTTGTCTCAGCAAAATCTAATTATCCTTCTCTTGTTTTCAATTATTTTGCAGTGGCTTATTAGAATTGCTAAAGTTCTGATGTATCAGGAATCAGGTTAATTTAGGGGTTAGGAAAATTATTTTAGAAACCTTACACTACAGATAACAGTAAATCTTACAAGCCTCATTTTTGTAGGTTGAACTGAAAAAGTTAGCACCCGGGCAGTTAAATTTCACGATACCGGCTGCAATACGAGCCTGCGATAACGTATTCCACGAACTAGACTTTCACTCCGACCGCAGTACGATGCAAGAAACATTGCTCAATCACATCATAACCGCAATCGCTTATTGGGAGCGTCGTATGAAACGGAAAAAAGTCCGAGCGCAAAGCACACCCCCGGCGGATGGTACCGCAGCGGCCGCTATTCAGACGGATTTATATTTATTGCTTATTGCGGACGAGCGAACAGTATTGGTGGTTTATCATCCGAAACCCTCGGCGACTCTCGGTCTGGTCGATTCACATTCCCACGGTGCCAATGGCGCCATAGTGGCTGCGGCGCCACTGATGAACCTAAGCCAGTTTTGCTCCTGGATTGCCAGAAAGCTATTTACCGACTCAAGAACAGGGCCCGCTATTGGATACGAGCTGTCAGTGGTGATTTATAAAAATACAGAAAGACCAAATAACGATCAGTCTAATTCTGGGGCGGCTTCTATTTCAGCTTCGACGTCGGTCCCTGTGTCGATAAATCGATGGACCGATAAAAACTCGGACAGAAATGAGCCTCGCATTAAAGTTGCAAAACGAGTTAGTCGCTCATTGTTGAGTCCGCCAAGCCGCTCTCACAAACGACGATCGCGTAAATTGTCCCTGAACTCTCCGATGGCGTTACAACACCAGAAACACAATATAGTACCTTTAGACCGTGACCGCTGAAATGTATACGCACAAATTATGGAACTCAGCTTAATAACTGTTAGTAATTCCAATAAACTTTGTTTCATGCTTGTCCGTAAGGGTAGCCGTCTTTTTACCAGCAAAAACTGCTGAAAAAAATTGGAGTTGTTAGCGTAGCTAGTTACTGACTTTCAGGATGTTGTCTTGTCTCTGATTGTTTTTTTGAAGGGAGTAGCCTAAGTAAATAGGGTCGGCACATAATAAAAAATTTGTACAGAACGTAAAAGAGCCAGGCTCCCGAGCGTAGAAACATTCCCGTACGACGTGCTTCATCATTTGCGAAAAATGACGAACAGAGCCCGGAAAATGACGAATAAAAAAAACTTGCGTAAAACTTGATGTTTCAGTTTTTCGGCGTTTAAAATTGAAAATAGGTATTAAGTGTTTACTGTTACAGTACAACAACACAGTCGTTTGTGATTTTTCAATCTTACAGTACTGTGCAAAAAAAGTTCCCTCTTCGTCGGCGTACGACAAGCTTCGTCGTTTGCGACAAATGACGAACGTTGGCCGGAAAATGACGAAGAACATTTTTTGTGTACTGTACTGTACATTTTGTATACATTTGTATACTGCTGTTTATTCGTGTACTGCTAATGTCATAACATACACGTGTATGTACGTGTGAAAGCTCTGGCTTGTAGAGGTAAGAGACTAACAGGACTATCCGTGGACCGTGGTTAAATTTATCGGATCAGGTGCGGGCAGGAACTTGGGGACTAGAGAGTAGATATATGTTTTGAAGTTGAGCACCCTGAGCCGAGGGAAGCTATTTTTGTACTAGAATCCCTACCCACAAACTTAGATTTCTTGAGGTATATCCTAAATAAGGTGGCGCAAGCGAAATTAGGAGGTTTCTAATAACGGCAGTTATTTATGGAGATACACAGTAGCAAGCTTGGTGTAAAAGTATGCGTAAATACATACAACACACGGAGTTGATTGAAACAAATCAAACAAAACCAAACGTGAGTAGAAATTCGGCTTGCGATTTCTCTTCACAAATGGTTCATTTTGCTGGCTTCGACGTGATCAAGCGTTCGCACCTCGCAAGCCGTATTTTTTATGAATAAGATTGATAATGAGAAACACCAAGAGTTCATAATAAGAAGAGTATGACACTCTTCTGGATCCCAGCTTGGCCGCCGCGGACATGCTGCGACCATTATCTCCCGAAAAAGGCCACAACTGTGGGGGGGGTACCCCCCTACACGAATGAAGGCATAGCCCTCAGTTGTGGGGGGGGACCCCCCCCACGAATCAGACCATAGGTCTCAAACGTGGGGGGGGACCCCCCCCACAAATGAGGGTATACCCTCAAATGTGGGGGGGGACCCCCCCCCACGTTTGGTGCAACCTAAAAAATGCCCCGGAGACGCCCCGCCGCCACTTTTTGAGGTAAAATTTTGTTCCTAGGGGTATTTTGAGGTGCTGAACTCGAATCTGGGGCTCATTTTTGTCACCGCGGACCCAGCTGACCCCCACAGGCTAGGCTACAGTACCAACTTGGGGTCATTTTTTCAAAAATTGAAATTTTTCATGTTCAAGTGTTATTTTGGCCCCTGAACACGAATCTGGACTCCGGATTCCGGAGGCCACTTCCATCTAGGATCCTCTTGGACTCAAATATGTCAGGCGGCTCTCTTTTCCATACTACTATTCGCTACACCGTCGAGGCAGCAGATATTTACGAGGCTTTGGTACAGATATGTATACATGCAGGTACGTAGAATTCTTACGGTAGAAAATTTTTTAACAGTTTTTTGGTGAAAAGCGCATTCTAAGGGTTTTTTGTGTTCCTGAATATTTGGATCCTTGGAAGTCCAAATAAATAAATTTTTGGGTTTTTTCTTTTATTCACCCCACAGTCCGAAATTTGAAATTTACTGAACCGTTTTTCATAATTTTGGCACCGGTTGACTTCTCTTGACAGCATAACTTTGAGACAATTACAAACATTGCCAGTAGGCCACAACGGGTTTGCCGACTGTAAGTCGGACACTCTATTCTAGCCAGAGGACCTTTTATTCTAGGCGAAGGACCCTCTATTCTGGGTGAAGGACCCTTTATTCTAAACAGAGGACTCTCTTTTCTAGGCACGGGACGCGCCATTTTAAGCAGTGGACCCTCCATTCTTAGCAAAAGATACTCCATTCTTGGCACACAACCCCTTATTGTAGCCGCCGTAGTAAAGTCCAACACGGTGCGAGGCAAAAATGGACTCTAAAGTTCGTGTTCCGCGAATCATACCACACCTAACACTACCAAAATCTCAGTTTCGAAAATTTCACGCCTTAGGACCTCCTAGAGGGGGTACCCTGAGGGGGTTACAGGGGGACCCAGGAGGGTCCTAGGCAAAAATAGACCTCAGATTCGTGTTCAGGGGCTCAAATTACCCCGAGAAACAGCAAAATCACAATTTCGAAAATTTGACCCCTTCGGCCCCCTAAAACATGGTACCCTGAGGAAGGGGGCTTGGCGAGGTCCACGATGGCTCTAGGCAAAAATGGACCCCGGATTCGTGTTCAGCACTTCAAAATACCCCTAGGAACGAAATTTTACCTTAAAAAGTGGCGGCGGGGCGTCTCCGGGGCATTTTTTAGGTTGCACCAAACGTGGGGGGGGTCCCCCCCACATTTGAGGGTATACCCTCATTTGTGGGGGGGGGTCCCCCCCACGTTTGAGACCTATGGTCTGATTCGTGGGGGGGGGTCCCCCCCCACAGTTGAGGGCTATGCCTTCATTCGTGTAGGGGGGTACCCCCCCACAGTTGTGGCCTTTTTCGGGAGATAATGGTCGCAGCATGTCCGCGCTGCTAGGCCACAAACGAGTACAGTGTCACACTCTTGTGATTATGTACTCTTGGAAACACTAATAAAACCACTACTTTTGAAAAACAGAAAATATAACAATTTTCTTAAATACTTACAATTCGCTCATAATCAAATTTTGCAACCGCTTAGGCCGTGTTTACATTGAGCTTTTTTCAGCTGCTCGAGCAGCTTAAAAAAAGCTGCAGCTTTTTTTCGACATTTCCGGCTTTTTTTCAGCTGCTCGAGCAGCTGAAAAAAAGCTGGAGCAGCTGGAAAAAAGCTAAAGCAGCTGAAAAAAAGCTGGAACTGCAGCGTTCCCATGGCAACGGTGCAGCTAGTCTACAGTGACCGCCATACTTATCCGCAGTTTTTCAGCTGCTCCAGCTTTTTTCCAGCTGCTCCAGCAGCTGAAAAAAAGCTCAATGTAAACACGGCCTTAGAGACAAATTTTAGCTAATGTGATGTGAACTGATTTGTAAAATCGCAATGTGAAAATTTGACTCTGTATTCAGACGCAACATATTTATTTTGCATCTAAAAAATATTGCACAAAGAATGGGACTAAACTTCATGGAACACCTAATATGGTTTTTACTCATGTAAAAATAGAACAGCTGTTTGTGTATTTCAATCTACTAAACTGATGCCTGATGCTCTGGCTTTTTCACGAGTTTTCGTAAAAATTCGTAAAATCCTAAAAAGCTAGAAAATTTTCAATTTTTTTTCGTATGATATGGGCAGTAAATTTAAAGAATTACGATTCTGAGAAACTTGTGCTCTTACTCTTGATGTTTATTTTGCACCATTCCAAAATAGAGTTTAAAATCAACATTTTAGACGCGCCACCTGCAGGCACCTGCCCACCTTGACCTTACCTTTATCCACATTCCACACATCTGGGTTTTTTAATTCTGAGATATGACCCTTTGAAGATAGCATTAATCATACATGTACGAGGAAGGGGGATGGGGGATCCGTCTAAATAAAAAAGCCGAGGGGGAGGCTCTCAAAAATTTGGGCAAAATTTAGAAAAAATAGCCCTTTTGTGCAAAATTTTTGTGTGAAATATGGTATTTTTGGTCGATCAGGGGGCGATTGTCCCAAAAATTTGGCCCGAGAGGCCCCTAGGGATAGAAGTCTCGGTCTCGGTCTCGGTCAAAACCCGAGACTACTGACTAGCCCAGTCTCGGTCTCGGTCTCAGTAGTCCAAAAGTCTCGGTTTGTACCCGGTCTCAGTTTTTCAATTCTGTGGAAATTTTTCCTGTGGTCCCCCCTTTGGTTTACATTTTTGGCAGAAAAATTTTTTCGAAAGTTTGTATTTCATCAAAATTTCACACCAAACAGTGAGATTCTGACAATTTTTTCCGAGATTTTTTCCGAGACACAGTATACACATTAAAATGTATGTTTGTGATTAGGTTTGTTAATTCATACTATCTTTCCAGTCTGTATGTGTGATATTATTTAATTCTTTGTAGTGTTTTTACTTTAACTTAACTCGAACCAAACAGTGTTAAAAATTGCTATTTTCTGGCGAGAACAAGGACAAATTGCGTCTAATTTGAGACAGAAAATTTCACAGTATTCAAGAATACATGGTCAGACACAATAGAGGCAAAGAACCAAAAATGTAACCAAAATTGTCGTTATCTTGCCGTTAGTTATATATACATAAAGTGTCTGACTATGGTCTTAATTTTAAATAAAAACTTGTAAAAATTCATCAAATGAATAGGTGAAAAAATGGCAAAAAATGACCCAGTCTCGGTTTTGGCGGTCTCGGAATTTGGTCTCGGTCTCGGTAGTCTCGGTTTCGGTCTCGGAGAAAAAACCGAGACTTCCATCCCTAGAGGCCCCCCAAAATTTTGACCCCGTTACATGTGTGGCATTAATGTATTTCACATGGCTTTTTACTTCTGTAAATAGTAGCTGAATTTCAACGTGTACTTTCGTATAAAAAGTATCTGAAATCTAACTGAAATACCTGTAAAATTTTTGTCAGATAAAATTCATTACAATGAACTATAAATCATTTTTCTGTGGATTATATATATCTGAATGGAAAGGGTAAATTATATCTGATTTTTTTACCCAAAATTTAGATATTATTTCCAGATAACTGAATTATTTTTTGTATCCACTTTCTTTCTGTAATTCTGGATGAATATATCTGAAAATTATCTGAATATAAAATTCATTATATACAATGAATTCTGGATAAATTTCTCTGTAAATTATCTGAATTTCCTCTGAAGGTCTGTAAAATGTCTCTGAATGGAAAAGATTAAAAACATCTGGAAAATTTATGACATAAAATTTTATATACAGAAAATTTAGATTTCCTGGTTTTCCTGTGTGAAATGTTGATTATTACTTGATGATGCTAAAAAATTTCACAATCTTCGTGACTTCGGACAGCTTTTTGGAAAATGGGCCCAGAGGCCTCTGTTTTAGTTTCAAAAGATTTTAAACGTTACCACCTGCATACAGTACTGTGCAAAAAGAAGTTCCCTGTTCGTCGGCGTACGACGAGCTTCGTCGTTTGCGAAAAGTGACGAACAGTGGCCGGAAAGTGACGAACAAAAAATTTTCACTTTTTTACATTGAAAATGTGTTTTGGAGCACTTTTGGAAAGATTTTTTGTTCGTCACTTTCCGGCCACCGTTCGTCACCTTTCGCGAACGACGAAGCTCGTCGTACGCCGACGAACAGGGAACTTTTTTTGCACAGTACTGTAGAAATTTGACAGTCAAAATTGAAATTTTGCCTGAACTTCAACCTTCAATTTCTCAGGGCAAATTTAGTTTAAAGGCAAATTTCGCAAGGCAAATTTAGTTGAAAGTTGAGTTGAAGTTGAAATTGAGTTGAAGTTGAGTCAAGTTGAAATTTCTTGCCTACAGTACTGTGCAAAAAAAGTTCCCTGTTCGTCGGCGTACGACGAGCTTCGTCGTTCGCGAAAAAAGACGAACGGTGGCCGGAAGGTGGCTACGGAGGGGCCTGGGGTCAGCATCCCCCAAAAGTTGAAGCTTTTTTGAGATTTTAACCATCCACAACGTATTCAAAACTGCATCACATGCAATTTTTTGACACAAAATGAACAAAAATATTTATATAGTGGATCTGAAGTGAGAATGTGTATATATGACTTTTCGAAAAAATAGGCCCACACATATATACAGGCACACAATACACATATGCCTAAGTTGCGAAGCTAATGGTTAAGCTAATGGTAAGCTAATATTGGTTTCTAAATACAAAATCTGTGAACAAATTGTAACACAGCACGATTTGAATATTGAGAGCGAACGATTCGGTGTTTTGAATTCCAAATCAGGGTTTTTTTTCAAAACGGCCAATGCTCAATTTGTGCTCAATTTTAAATTTCGATGCTCATTTTTAAGTTTGAATGCTCAAAAATTTTTAAACGTTTTTTTGCACTGTTGCATTGCTAAAATGACAGGTATGTAACCGTTACAAGTCGAAGTATTTAGTAAAGACAACACAATGTAGAACTGAGGAATTCTGTGGGGCGAGTGCTCAGTGGCGTACCCAGAAAAAAATTTCGGAGGGGAATGACTTTTCGATTTTTGGCATTGGATCAAATTGCCCTTTTTGGCAATTTTAACACTTATAAAACGCTTTACAAACGCAAGAACCACAACGCTGCAGGGGTCTGGGGCCGGCAGCCCCCAGAAAAAATTGACGATTTTTTAAATAGTTGGACCGAATGTGGTCAACTAGAGACGTATCAGAAATTTTTTCCGAAAGAAAAATTAAAACAAGATGGTAACGTCCATCAGACAGTGTATTACACAAGTAAATGTAGCATAATATACTCGTGTACTGTCTAGACATGCAAATGCAGCTTAATGTACTCGTGTATTCATGTATTGGCTTCGACGAAAGATAACAATAAGGAATAGGAAGCCACAGAGTTCACGGGTTTGGGGGAGGCAGCCCCCAGAAAAAGATTCGAGAAAATTTTAATTTTTGGACCAAATTTGGTCAATTGGAGACGTATCGGAATTTCCGGCGAGCCAAAATCGAAGAGGGGACCCTTGTTGATATTTTCTTATGAGTTGACCAAAAGGGGGGGCGGTACGCCCTTGATACGTCCTGTATCCAGGTCGTACGTAACCAGAATTTGAGAAAAAAGAAATCGCCCCTAGGACAATTTTTTTTAAATATAGCAAGTTTGCAAAGGGGCGGCACCACCAATAAAACATGCCGAATTTTTAAGAAAACACCTTTGAAACATGCAGGAAAAAGCCATTTTTGCTTAATAATCAGCATTTTTGTGCGCAACTTTGAGCACTGTGAAAATTGTTTTGTTTCGCCGATCCAACAGGGGGATTCCTCACGTGGCTACGTCCTTAGCCTGATATATATACTGACTACTGGACACATACGCTGACCTGAGACAAAAATCTATGAAAAATAAAGTGATGGTCAACAACTTCCCTACTTGGCAACATATATAAATAGAGAAACAGTTTTTAAGATATTATTTGGATCAATCTGGGACATCCCGAAAAAAGTTCCGACCCACCGAAAAAACTAAAAGGGCGCGACACTTCTGTAACATGACTCGGGGGAATTTTTCAGAATCTCTATTTTTTTATCCTGGTGACGTATGGGCAATAGCAACAATGCTTATTCGATGCTTATTTTCATTTTTCAATGCTCATTTTTATGTTCCAATGCTCAAATGAGCACAAATTTGAGCAAAAAAAACCGTGTTCCAAATTTACTTCCGATGCCGCTCTGGTCAGTAAATCAGCGTTGTTTTTGATTGAAATACGCTAATATATGTCGTTTTTAGCGTTAAAATTGCAATTAAGAGCATTTTAACATATTTCAAAAAATCGAAAAGTCATCCCCCCCCGAAATTTTTTCCTGGCTACGCCACTGTATATATATATATACTGCATAGGTGAGAATGTTGCTCTTAAACTGCGTTTAGCAAGACTGAGCTCAGACTGCCTTTATGCATTCAACCGAAAATTTGGTGTTATTTTTCAGGGTTTTGTCAATGACGCGACCTGGAACAGTCTGCGAGGATTGCTCTACGCTGCGTTCAGAGCTCGCAGATGTCCGGAATACCATGAATCAATGGTTCGCCTTACTGGTGAAGAAGTTTGACGATCAAAATAAACAAATCAGCGATCTAACCGAAGCTTTGTCGACTATTTTTCGATTCCCCCCTGGCCGTCGATCAAATGAAACCGAGCCCTTGTCGTCGAGTGTGACTCGTCGACATAGGTCGATTCAAGCCCGAGCCACTCCTGATACTTTGAGCTCGATTCTGGACAATACACGACAGCCTACCACTAAGAGCAATACTAATGATTTGGATGGCAATTTTGATTACCAAACTACTGAGAAAATGATCGGGGGTCGTAAACGACGCAAACTTTCGCCCCCCTCCAAAATTGTGGCCGAGCATGCAATCAATGAAATCGACTCTTCGCCACAAAGCCAAGATTCGGGTGGCTTCACCGACTGTGACAGTAATTACTTTGGTCAATCCTCCTTAGCTGAGCCTGAATCTCATTGCCTTAATGCCACTACTACTGCGGCTATTGCTACTACTACTGCTGATACTACTGATGCAATTGTAAATAATTGGCGTGTAAAAGAGGAAATGGACGAAGAAGCTGTTCGTCTTGAGGAAAATAATGTTCCATTGATTTCGGCAGATGATAATTTTGATCAACATTATTCATTTGCACACTCATCTGATCTGCCTGATGATAACACTAACGTAGTTGATAATGTGAACTCAAGCTTACCTGTGTCTTTATCCTCTACAGAGGTATGTATACATTGACTTGGTAAAGTTAATATAAACTTTGGTAAAGTTTATACCAACAAGGCAACAAGGGAAATAATAGATAGGTAAACTCAACTGGCATGCTAAGCCGGAGTTAACAACTTGTAACCGGGTATTCAGTCTAAGTAGCACAGTAGTGCTTTGTAAGGATCGTCTAGGGCTGAACACCCGACTACACTGATGCCGTCGCAGCCCACGGCTGTACTTCACCAGGTTCGTACATTGCGTTGTGACTTAGCGGACTGAACTTAACTGACCTAAGTACAATTGGACACAAAGACCACAACTTACAGTTGGCTTTTATTGACACAGCAAACAGAGACAGCGCAGACTCGACTGTGGCTAGACTTGGGCGGCAGCGACGCAACTCGGCAAACCAGCGGCTTCGACTCGACTGACGTACTGACTAAGTGACTACTGATTGGTGACTGACTGACTAGTGAGTGACTACTACTGACTGGTTTGCCGATTTGCGCCGCTTTATGTAGCTAAGTTTCGCGTGCTATTGCGCCTGATTGGCTTACTCGCTTCAGCCAATCAGGGCTCAGTATTACAGCGGTTTATCCAATCGCTGTGAAGCAGTTTTTATGGGATTCCAAGAATTCTACTTTTTATGCCAAATTCGGTTTTGGTTTTTGTCTGTTTTCGCGAGAATTTATCGAATAACAAGTTTTTAGAGGATTTTAAAAGTCTGAAAATAGTTTATTTTTAGCGTCGTTACTCTTTTTGTCATAGGTAAGGTACCGCGGTAGCTACCTGTTTTCCTCCTTGTGAGGCGCCAGTTTGCCGCGTAACGGCGTATACGATACCTAGCAGTAGGTACCGTAGTCTTAGGCAGGTTTTAGTTCTACCATAGGTTATAAGGGTCCTGCCTGTCGGGTTCCATCTACCGTAAGAGCGTATTACTCTCGCGGTTTTCGGTCTACTGTAGGATTTCGCGACTTAGTAGATTTTTATTAAGTTGTGAACTTGAACTTGTGGCGGAGGGGTACGGTTACATTCCTCCCCCGCCTAAGCTCGCGTGTCCACATGCGTGTTAGTCTGTGATATCACAGGTTTGCGTTTTTGTTTTGAGTTGAAGGTGCTTTGAAGATTGGCGGTCGTGTCTGTATTTTGCGAGTCCGGGTTTTTTTTTTCCGGCTGGACCCAATTTGATCGCTAGTGCTGTTTGGAAAAATGTTGCATTCGATACGCTTTTACCTTTGTGGCCATTACGTATCTCATTGACAATGTATTAGATGGTTTGCAGGGTTAGCATTCTTGGGAGGTGAAGAGGCAAAGCGGATTATAGGCTACGAGGGATGTGCTTCTATGTATGTATATAGCTGATATTACGGCATGGCGTATATACGCGCTCTCTTTGCTTGTTGTGCTACCGCTCGCTTAGTCAAATAGTTTGTGTTTGCTGTTATGTCGGTGGTTACGGTAGCAATTAGCGCCTTATCGATGTTTAGATGTGAACGCCAAGAATTTTGGCTTTCATTTCTTACAAATTTTACTTGGCGAAGGTTCTGCCTGTTTGTTTTGTTTTGTAGCTCAGTTTAGCCAAGCAGCGGTGAGTGTTCAATTACAAACGTTTGCGAGATTGGGGGGGCATTGTGGTTTAGCTGGTTGGGGATTTATTTTGTTTTCGTGCAAATTTTTCCGCAGTCCAACATTTTGTTTTAAATATATATATAGCTTCGCAGTGACGTACCAGATTATTGGTGTCAATGTCAGTCGTTTGTTTCCCATTTTTTTTGAATTTGTTGAATTTCTCCAGTGCTAAAGTAGATTTTGTATCGTGATATTGGTGGTAAATTTCGCAATGTTTTTACGAAGGAATTTTGAGAAACGCTTTTTGGGATGTTTTCGATTAGCTGCAATTTGCTTTTGGGATGTTTTGACTATCTCATGTGCCGGTTAAGCTGGATTTTGAAGAGTTAGTTTAGTTTGGCTTACCCCTGTAGTTTTACTTTACGGGCTTCTGGTTTGGTTTCATTACCCGTGTGCGCTTCTATTCGCGTGCTTGCTCTTGCTGTCCAGCGTATTTGGTGGGTCGTTGTAGGTCAGGCTGTCAGTTCATGGTGTGTCCGCTGTACCACGTACGTTTCTTGTCCCGTAGTCTCTGTGCTGTCTTCTCTTGTTCCTCGCCAAATGTAAGTCTCGTGATTTTGTTTTTGCAGTTTTGACTTGTTTTCTTTTTAGTTGAAAATGTAAATCTTCCTTTCTAAAATCTAAATCGGCTGGAATTTCCAGTTGGTTTTTTTTTCGTGTACTGAGGGGATCGACCTTTGAAAATCTTACATTACCAGTGAGTTTATTTTTGTTTGTCGGGAGGCAACTTCGTTTCCATCCGACACTCAAAAATTTTCTATTTGATCGTCAGATACTTGACTTTATGATTATTCAAAACAAGAACTTTGCGACTGTGAGTTGAGTAGTATATAGGGTGTCTAAAATTTTTAAAATTTTGCAGAAGTGTGTCGCGGGCGGGGGGTAACGGCTGGGTCGTAACTGTACTAGGCTCTGAACCTCGAATTGAGGGCCTGGGCGCCTTACTTGTCAACACTTTATGGCCTGAGGTGCTTGTTTTACTCAGGTCTGCCTTAGTTGACAAGTCGTGTCTTTTGGCGTATTAAACCAGGAGCAGGGCTGTCGGTTAGTAGGGTTCTGCCTTACTAGTTTAATCCTCCGCTGCAGTGCAGCTGACCGGGGACTATGAGCTGAGGTCGCAGTATACTCGCTTCGGGGGTTCCGGCTTTGTCCGGGTGAACCACTGATTCGGGGTTGAGCTGTGATCGCGGTGCAGGACTACTCCGGCTCCTCGCCTAAGACACCTTCTGCACAATCCGAGGGCTTAATATTTAGACCGTTAAAACCTTTTTGAGTCTATAAAATTTGATTCAAAATTTTGTTCTTATTGGGTTACGGGGTTATACGAGTTTTAGTTGACGTGTACATGGGTAATTTGGGGTCGAGCCTACTGATGCTGCCAAAAAATAATATACGACAATTACAACACGCAATCAATTAATAAACAGCAATTGGTAATACAATAAAATATAGAATATAAAATACCAAATATTATAGTGTTCATAGCACACTTACTATTCTACTGCACACATTATATAGTCTACCTTGACCAGTCACAGTTCCTAGCTTCAAAAGCTGTTCCTCCGTTTTTCACTGTAGAATAGGCGGCGACGCTGCGTGGCTTCGTCCTCGTGGCGTAGCTCCTCGCACAGTGGGGTCAATCCGGTGGGGCAAGGATCCGTAGGGCCTTCGACACCGACCGTATTCGCGACAACGTTGCCGAGCCGTTTCATTCGCTCTTTCGCCTCGTACCCGTCCCAGTCCGCATAAAATAGGACCTGCAGCACGAGGTTTCGGGGGTGCTCGGCGTACAGCGGTAGCTGTACAATGTCGGACAGCATACGGTATAGTCCCACGTTAGGGCCGTCGATTCGAAACAGGGGGCTCAGAGAGTTAAAAATTTGCACCCACTGGTCGGGGGTCGTCGCCTTGACGAAGGCCGCAAGCGCGCTTTCGGGGACCTTAATCTTGGTACCCAAAATGTGAATGGGGTGTGCGTCAGATAGGAGGTGGGGTCGATAGCCGTAGGTGGCTTCGTCGTCTTCATTAAATTCCATTTCGTCGAGAAACTCGACAAAATCCGCCAGATTTTCGCGTGTGGCGTCTTCGTCGCGGGCGTAAATTTTGTAGATGGGGGCAATTGCGGAACAGTAGTGGTTAAACAGGAACTGGCTGGTGGTCAGTGACATCGGCATGGTCTTGGTCCTACAGCAATTTTACAATTATTAAGAGTATATACACGCTTGTATAGTCTCATGGGTGTCTCAAAACTTTAGTACTTCAACATTTAAACATTTTTAATGTACTATAGTGGGTAGAGTTCACTAGCTTCTTTAGATAGTCTGCCATGTTTTCGGTTAACTTCACTGGATCATCTAATTTTTCGACAATTAGTGCGTATGCCGCCGTACATTCCTCTAAGTATCTATCTGCGCAATTTATACTAGGAAGAGCAACGTCTCCAAATTTCGATGCTGTCGAAATTTGGTCACGCAGCATGCGCCGATAATTATTGGCGTCTTTCCTCACAATGGCCTGCAAATTTTTCGGAAGTTTAGGTGGATTCTTTAGGAAACTATCCTGAATTTTAATTTCTTTCTTAGATGGGCCTGGCGTCTCTGTGTCGGGCAAAAGTGGTTGCTTGGCTCTTGGTTCTTTGAACCGTTCTAGGACATCTTTCCTCCCCGATAAGTCAGACTGCTCGGGTTCGTCTTCCGAACTCGAATCACTACCCGGAACTGACTCGTCCGTGTCAAAGGCTGGCTGTGCCTTAGCCGTAACTTTCGGTCTTGGTAGCCTGATAGCAGGAATAGTGACTCGCTTGACCACTACCCGAGATCCAAGCTTAGGTCTAGCCTTGTGCAGATGTTTTAAAACCTCTGCGCGAGCAAGTCGATAACGCCTGGCAACCATTTTTGCCTTCTTCCATTTCATGTTGAGGTCTCTGTAGGCTTCACATTTTGAGATGTAGTTCTGATCTGAATCATCCATTCCCTAAAATTTACAAAAACTTTTTCAAACTTTTTTTCTTGTTTAGCGTCATTAAAATGCCGGCCGCTCATTATCTTGCGCGAAGGCTGCGCTTTCTCATTCATGCTCTACAAAACTTCGTGCGGGAGGAGGACGATCGAGAACTTTTTAATTTCGTTCAGTTTGGGATGATTAATAGTTTGATGGGCGCCTTAGAGGTGGCCACCGAGATAGCCGAAACTGACCCAGAGCGGGAGTTGCATCTTCCGGCTTGTGATCCTCCTCCAGCCCATCCTAGTCCTCCTGTCTCGCCACCTGCTACCGACGATGGTGCGGGTACGAGTACGGACTAAGTCCAGTATTTCTTAAATGTAAGAAAATTTTCTAAAAATTCTTTTGTTTGTTTTCTAGATCAATGGGTAAAACTTAAATCTCCGTCCAGGAGTGTACAGGGCAGTGACTTGCCGTGTTTATTACTATTACTACTATTCTTTCATAGCTGTACAGGGCTTTAAATGCCTGTAAATTTTCGCCCTTCATCGCGCTGCTGTGATATTATGTGTACAGGGGCTTATGGCCTTGTATATTGGTTACAGGACATAATACTCAGTATTTGTAGAGGGCCGGCAGGCCATGTACAATCCTCTGTTTCTAGTCTTTAGTAAGCCTTTATCTTTTTTTTTCTTTTACCGTTAAGATATATTTGTCTCAAAATTTATTAGCATTAAAATGTTAGTTTTATTTGTTCTAGTCTATTCGTTAGCTGAGTTTTTCTGTCTGTGCGAGATGCCTGAAGTGCATGTCGTTGTGAGCGCTCTGCACCACCTTTTGGTGGGTCACTTGCTGCCTTTATGGCAGGCTGAGCCAAATCCTGAGATACAGGATTATTTGTTTCATTGCCACATTTTGCCTGCGTTGCGCCTGCTCGAGTTCGCAACCGTTGTGGGTCAGGGGGGCCCACATGCTCACATTAATTTGCCTGGGCCGCCTGGGCCACCGCCCGGCTGGGGCGCCTAAGCTTCTCCCCTAAGCCAGGTGGGTTTTTCTTTCGCAGTATTCGAAGTAAAATTTCTAGTGACAGATTCATAACATTATAATTACAAGTTAACGATAGATTAAAGGGTTTCATCGTAGTATCTTTTTTTTTTGGCATACTGGTATACAATTTAATTTTCATCCTTTTAGATCTCCTGTCCCTATCGCTGTACATACAAGCTTCCATGCCTTGTCTCCGTCTTTTCCTTTTTCGGGTGTAGCTAGCTAGCTATCCCCAACGAACTACGAACGAACGAACGAAACGGAAGACGAGGGTACTGTTGTTTCATCAAATAATCATACTAAGCACACAAATAGACACAACTAAATATAGGACAGTACTATTAAGTTCAATATACTAAATCTAAACCGATTCTAATTTTTTTTTGGTTTTTCTAACTTTTGTATTTTTTTCTGTACAAGAGTCTCTTGGGGTTACTAATTAGCAGCCCCCTTAGTGATAGCCTTATGACATTCAAAAATCTGCGAGGGTGACTGAGGGGCAGCCTCCTCGCCTCGTCCTACCTCAATAACAGAAACAATGGGTTCGAGTCCTTTTTCTGGTTGGCTAACAACTAGGCTAGGGTAGGATGGCACACTTCCTTTAAGTAACAGAGATATAATTAGCGTGAGCAGAACGGTTTCTCCTGCGAGCAACCCGTACCACCACCAAGAGGAGGTAGTATCCTCTTTGTTTTGGACCTTCTTTATTGCCGTATTTACGCTACTGGCAATGAAAGCATCGATCTGTTGAAATTTCTGACTTCGGGCCTCGGTTTCATTTATAAACTTACTGAAATTCAGGCTAATGCCCACGTTCTCACTGAAATCATCGAGTGAGCTTAGGTTCACATTTCTTAACCATTCACGCTGTTCAAATTTTGGGGTTTCAGTGAACAGTAGCTTGTTCGCTGACAATCCCGGGAGTTGCATACTAAACAAATTTGGAGCATGTAGTTTAGTTAGCGTTTGGTCCTCGTTTTGGTGACACATGCGAGAGCGTGCGCGTAGGATAAGACCGTTCTGTCTCATGCTACACCCGCAGGGAATTTTAATTATACACTGAGTACATGGTTCGACACTCTGCGTTCGATTCGCACAAGTCAGCTGCCAGTCTTTTCCTAGTTCGGGGACGAACCATTCATCGTTCCCTAGTTCGAATAGAGCATTTTGATTAGATTTTTGCTCAATCATCATAGGACATAACTTTTCTATAATTTCATGCTCCTTGTTTAGCAACAGGCCGGTCTCGCAAATTGTTCCTGTCGTTGAACAAGCCGTAAACGGACGGCATCGAATCCCGGCTTCATATCCCCTGCCCACGCGTCCCTGGTACTCTTGCTCGGTAAGGGTAATGTACTGCGTGGCCTGGTGATTGATGCCTATGATAGGAAACCTAGGCTGTATACGTAGTGACGTACCATTCCCCATCGGGATAGGAGCGGTTTCGATGCGCCACAGGGTAAAAATCTGCTCAGGGTGTTTGATTGGTAGCCGCATCCGCAAAATTAAGTGATCGCCATCTGTCAGGGTGGCAGCCACCACAGGTGACCTATAGTACGCACTCACATCACCAGCACCATGCAGTAGCTCATAGCCTGTAGCATGTAACTGTTCATTCACTTCATTAACAATTTGACCTAATGTCCGGGGGTTTAAAATTTCTGGCGGCAAAAAGCCCTTGTCTAACTCTCTCATAGCAGCTAGTAGCGCGTGGGCATTGGCAATTTGATCGTGCCACTGTAGAACATGGGTCAGCCACGTTATGGCGTTTACGAGCATTTGAGTTTGATAGTGCGCTATGCCGCCTAAAAATTTTAAATGCTTCATGGAAAGGTTAATCTCTGAGCCTAGCATGTCTTGCGCGCTTCGCATGCTCTTAGCAGCCTGCTCTAGTAGGTACATTTTGCTGTTTACGTCTTTAAATCCTTCCATCGTTAGTTTCGATGCGCTTACTATATCGTTTTGAGTTTTATGCACTGCAACAGCTAGATTGTCTTCTCTCGATTTCACCTTTCTTAATACCGTTTTAACAGTTTCTGCGTCAGCGCCGCCACTGGAGCAACCACCAAATATTGACTCAATAAAACAAGCAAGACCGGTCAAGATACTTCGTCTTGCCTTACCGACTAACTTGGGGTTCTGTTTGGTGATTATTCCAATGTCGGTTTTTATGTTATCTAACTCTGCCAGTGTCTGATTGTACATGTGATTGAAACTAGCATTCAAGGTTTGAGTCAAATTGCACAATTCTTCTGCAACTGATTCTATCCAGTCGAACTTTTCTGTCACAGGTCTTGGCACCGAGCACGGTGGTGCCACTACTGGTTCAACAGAGTGAGTCAGCAAGGGTATCATGACAAAGTGGTCAATGTAGTCGTGTGCATTGTCCAGTGAACCAATCCGGGTGAGCAGAGTAGAGTAGTGGGGTCGAAGTTTTAGGGTGGCACTATCAGTCCACTGGGTAGTGCCGTTACCCAATGGCACTGCTATTGCCGAGGCTGTGGCCATCATTAATAGCCAACCCAAAAACAATCCTAATAGCCACATGCCATGCCACACAGTCTGTCCCACGAAAATTTTTCTTGTCGCAAAAGTCATTGCGACTGTCTGTTCTTCTCGTTTGAGGAACTTGTCGGCCTCATGAACAGCTTTTTGCACAGCCTTAGTTTTTACAGACGCAGCTTTATTTTCTGCATAACTCTTAAGGGTACTTCTGTCGACATAGGCGTACGTATTATCTCCAAAAAATTGCACTAACACCCAGTCTCCCGAGCGTTTCGGTGGGTTTATATTAATTTCGCTTGGACGAGCAATCCTTGCCGGCCAAAAGGGGTAGCCTTTTAGCTTAGCCCATACCACGGTATCGACTTTATAGTCATCATTTGTGTCAGTTGCGTTCGGTTGTGGGGTCACGTCCACGTCTCCTAAGTTATCTGCCGCGGAAGATGCACAGTCTTCCGACTCGTCAGTAGTTATGTCCGGTTGGGGTTGAGGTTCCTTTTCTTCCTCCAAATTTGACACCTCATTTTCGTTTTGATCGGGGGGAGCAATTTCGTGTAAAGGCTTCCCGGGTAAATAACAAACCTTTAGACGGCTAACATTAACCGTTTTCATTTTGTCCGAGCGACCATAGCAGGGCTTTAGAACTGCAGTTTCGGGGGTTGGACGCTCTACAATTCTGAATGGACCTCTCCACATGTGGCATAGCTTCGCCGGTTTACCTTTTGGTACTGCCGGAACGTGCAGCCACACGGCCTCACCAACCGCAAATTTAGCTGTATGTACACCTTTGTCATGATACTTCTTCTGTTTCTCACGCGCCAATATTAAATTATCTCGCACTAACTCACGCGCGTCTAACACTTTTTCCACTAACACACTTCTGTAGTCTGCCGACTCTATGTGTTTCGTCGCTTCACGCATGTCTGCTTCATTAGGGAGATATGCATCTCGCCCGTACATCAGGTAGAAAGGCGTCTCGTGAGTAGAATCGTGAAAACTTGTACGAATAGCTAACAACGTGTAGGGTATGAACAGATCCCAGTCTTTAGCGTCACTAGATACGTACATGGATAGTGTCGCAACAATAGTCTTATTCAACCGCTCACACGCACCGTTTGTTTGAGGGTGGTATGATGTTGTGTTCAGTTTCCGGGTGCCTAAAATTTTGCAAGTTTCGGTGACTAGTTCTGAAATGAAATTTGTTCCTCTGTCACTCAGTAAGCGTTGAGGTGCGCCATGTCGTGCCACTATTTCCTCAACGAAAATTTTAGCAGTCGTTTCGGCCTGAATGTCCGCGACGGCAAATGCTTCGGGCCATTTCGTGAATAAGTCCACGAATACCACTATGTACTTGTTTCCTCGTGCAGTGACGGGTAGAGGGCCAACAGCATCAACACTTAGGACTTCAAAGGGTTCCGTCACCTCAATGGGTTTCAGGGGCATCTTGATAGTCTCCCTTGGGGATTTCTTAGTTGCGCACGTCGTGCAAGTGCGTACCCACTCACGCACGTCTAGGTACATCCCGTCCCAGTAAAATTTGCTTCTTAGCCTAGCAAAAGTTTTGTCGACTCCAAAATGACCTGCCATGAGATCATCATGGTACAGTTCCATGACTTCCGGTCTCAGGGCTTTAGGGACGACTACTTGTATGATAGTTTGTTTACGCCTTTTCCCTTCGTAGTCGTGCCAGACATGATATAAAAGTCCCTCTTCCTCAAAAAATTGGCTCGAGTGTGCCAAGAGTTTCAGTGTAGCCTTATTATCGGGTGGGAGTGCACCTTCTTTTAAGTAATCGAGCATCTTTTTGAGCTCGGGGTCCTTAGGTTGTTCTGCTTTTACACGATCGACCAGGCTCGGTCGGAGTGGCGACTGTGTGATGGTTGCCATTGCCTTTTGGTCTTGGTCAGCACTGGCTAAGGCTAATCGGCTTAAAGCATCGGCGTGTTTGTTCGCCTTTCCCGGTCTGTACCTCACCTCAAATGTGTACTCCATGAGTGAAAGTGCCCAGCGAGCCAGGCGGCTGGAGCTATCTTTCATGGTCATTAACCATTTGAGTGGGGCATGGTCAGTGTAAATTATAAACGATCTCCCGTAGAGGTACGCTCGCCAATGTTTTGTTGCCCACACAATTGCGAGTGCTTCGCGCTCAATTGTAGAATATTTCGCCTCTGCCTTACTCAACACGCGTGATGCATAGGCAATCACTACCTCAGCTTTCTGAATTTGTTGACCTAGGACTGCGCCGATGCCAAAACCTGAGGCATCAGTAGCCAAGGTGAAGGGTTCCGAAAAGTTTGGGAACGCCAATATTGGTGCTGTGATCAGGTCCTTTTTCAAAATTTCAAATGCCTGTTGGGCTTCTTCGTTCCACTGAAAATTCTTATCCTTTTCGGTCAACTTGTGTAGTGGCTTCGCTACACTGGCAAAGTTTTCAACAAAGCGCCGGTAATAGGAAGCAAGCCCTAGAAAAGAGCGCACGTCTTTTGCTTTTTGGGGTACTGGAAAAGTCTTGACTACTTCAAGCTTCGTTGGGTCTGGGGCTACACCTGCTTCAG
Organism: Trissonchulus sp. WLG1_4; assembly: GCA_030248245.1. NCBI lineage: Eukaryota > Metazoa > Nematoda > Enoplea > Enoplida > Ironidae > Trissonchulus > Trissonchulus sp. WLG1_4. The sequence goes on along the minus strand of JASANF010007331.1, from coordinate 12,678 downwards.
AGATGACGTGTCCAAGAAATGGAACCGAGCGCCTGCCAAACTGGCATTTTCGTAATTTCAGTTTCAAATTTCCAAGTCTAAGCCGTTCGAAAACTTTCTTCAAATTCTCTAGGTGTTGGGGAAATGTCTTGCCTGTCACTAGTATGTCGTCAATGTAAATGAAACAGGCTTCCCACAGTAAGCCTACAAACAGCAATTCCATAGCACGCTGAAATGTGCTTGGTGCATTTTTCAAGCCGAAGGGCATCCGGGTGTACTCATAGAGCCCAAACGGTGAACAGAATGCTGTTTTCTCTCGATCGCCTTCAGCGACAGAAATTTGGTAGTACCCTGACGCTAGATCTAGAGTTGAAAAGTATTTTGACCCATTCAGCTGATCTAGAGTTTCCACTATATTAGGTAAGGGGTAATAATCTCCATGGGTCACATCGTTAAGCTTGCGGTAGTCGATGCAGATACGCAAGGCACCGCATTTCTTTTTGACAAGTACCAAGGGGGAAGCGTAAGGGCTAGCTGAAAGCTGCACTATCCCTTTTTCCTCCATGTCTTGTATTTGCTTCCCTACTTCCTCTTTTAGCGCTTCCGGTATCCTTCTAGGTTTTTGCCGTATGGGCGCGGATGACCCTGTGTTGATAGTGTGCTCTACCATTTTAAATTCACCCAAGTCAAAATCAGATTTCGAAAATATGTCTTGGTGCCGTATTAGTAGGTCCAGCAGTTGCTTCTGCTCATCAGTGTCAAGACTACTGTCAGTAAAATCTAACTGTTCTGTCAGCCAGTCGACATTGAAACTTGGGGTGTTACTGACCGTTTTTAACTGAAAAGTTGTTGCAAACGTTTCTGCTGTAGCTACTTCGCATTCTTGAAAAATCCCTACCGTAGTCCCTTTATGTAGGGTCAAGACCTCGGGTCCCACATTTGCAATTCTGAGGGGAACTAAGCCATCGTGGGTGCGTACTAGTTCTGGGGATGACAGTAGGCCATACTTTTCGTTCAGTTGAGGGTGGGGTTCTAGTATGCCCACTGCGCCTTCGGCGGTGGTTTCTACTTCAACTGGGATGATAGCTTGACACTCAGGTAATATGTCTGTTTGGCTATGTACCTGAACTCTTGAAGTGTAACTTGGTGTGGGTGACTCGGTTTGATCGGGGTTGTAGGTTGGGGCGTACATTGCTATTTGACTTTGTGGCAGATACAATTTTCCTGTGTCAAAACTTACCCCAGCCTTTAGGGCCTTCAAAGTGTCTGTCCCTATGATTGCGTCGTACGGACAGTTTAGCATAACTTGCACTTCAACTGTCACTGTGTCGCTGCCAATATTGATTTCAGCGAAGCACGACCCTATGATTTCTAAGCAATGACCCGTCAAGGACGTGACTCGGGGGGTGACAATTTCTCTAGTTGCACCCAACTCTTCCCATAATCTGCTACTTACTAGTGTGACTGTACTTCCTGTGTCTATTAGCATTTCGGAGGGCACGCCACAAATTTTCCCATAGACTATTGGGGTATTTCCTTGGTTGAATTCCGGGGCATAACCCATCAACCCTGTTTCAGCTGGGATGACTAACGCGTCTTCCCTGACCATATTAGACCTAGCTGAGTTTCTCTCCCTGTGGGCTTCCAGCAAACGTTCTACTAACCTGCGATTTTGTTCTTTTAAAGAGTTCGTATCTAGCTCGGGGCCTGCTGGTGGTGGGTTGGTATCTGACTCACCTGTTGTGTACAAGTGGCGTACACGTTGATCCTGGGGTGGTAGGTAGTTACCTCTGTTTGGTGAAGCATTACGATTGGGAGTTTGCGCTGGTATTTGAAATCTTTGTGGTGTCGGGTTCGGGCCTGGACGGCCTGGATCTGGTCCATAGTTATTCCTACTCATGCACCTCACTGCAATGTGGCCTGGCTTACCACATGCATTGCATATGGGTCGGCCATCAATAGTTCTTCGGTTTCGGGGTCCGCCAGAACCGCGGTCTGGGGACTGTGAGTTTCTTGCTGGTGCTTTGTAGCGTCCAGCGGCTTCCATTGCATCTAACTTTTGCAATAGTTTATCAAAAAGTTTTTCGTTAATTTTCGCTTGCTCATTAAGCACATCAAGAACCGTTGGTTCATCAGTCCTTTTTGCTGGTACCTCAAATCTTACCGCTCGAGCAGTTCGACTCCCTTCTTGGTCCAAGGAGTCAAAACCTTCCTGCTCCTTCGCCCTTACTACAGCATCATCAAAACTTTCTGGTCTCGAGGACAACACAAAACGTCTTATGCTCCTATTGAGCCCGTTCACAAAAATGCCTTTGACCAATCGGTCACGTACTGTTCCCTTAATGTCTTTTCCATAAGCCTTCTTGGCCAACTTTTGAATGGCCCTAGCATATTCTTCTACAGTTTCCCCCGGCCTTTGTATACGCCGGTGCAACTCTGAACTTAATAGGCTCACAGCCCTTTCTGCCAATATATCACTCATAGCTTCCGTAACTGCGTCCCATGACGACTGTATTCCCGTGGGTAGAGACTCCCACACATCGGCTGCATGCCCCTGTAGGAAAGCGGGCAGCAGCTTAGCCCGTTCGTCGGGCGCCCAATCATTTACTAGTCCTATTCTATTAAATATTCCCAGAAATTCATCAAAGTCCTCAGTAGCTTCTCCCTTAAAAATTGGTATCTGTGAAGGGTTGATCAACCACTTTCGCCTGTCCGCCTGCGGCGGAACACCGTCTTCTGCCTTTGCCATGTGGAAATATTGTTCTGCTGGTATGAAATAAGTTGGTGGGGGGTCAACGTAATAGTCGAAAACAAAAGAAACGTGAGGGTCGTCAAAAATACTAGAGTTCCGATGGGGCTCGTCTTTCGAACTTGTGTCAGAACTAGTTAGTGAGCTGTTTGTGCTTGGACTGGTAGGCGAGTTCGGCGACTCGGGAAGGTCAAATCTGACAGATTTTGGCGTAGAAATTTTGAAAATTTTTGTAAATTTTAATCCTGGTCACGGCACCAGAATGTAACCGGGTATTCAGTCTGAGTAGCACAGTAGTGCTTTATAAGGATCGTCTAGGGCTGAACACCCGACTACACTGATGCCGTCGCAGCCCACGGCTGTACTTCACCAGGTTCGTACATTGCGTTGTGACTTAACTGACTGAACTGAACTGACCTAAGTACAATTGGACACAAAGACCACAACTTACAGTTGGCTTTTATTGACACAGCAAACAGAGACAGCGCAGACTCGACTATGGCTCGACTTCAGGCGGCAGCGGCACAACTCGGCAAACCAGCGGCTTCGGCTCGACTGACGAACTAACGAGCTGAGTAACTAACTGACTGACTGACTAGTGACTGCTGGTTTGCCGATTTGCGCCGCTTTATATAGCTAAGTTTCGCGTGCTATTGGGCCTAATTGGGTTACTCGCTTCAGCCAATCAGAGCTCAGTATTACAGCAGTTTATCCAATCGCTGTGAAGCAGTTTTTATGGGATTCCAAGAATTCTACTTTTTATGCCAAATTCGGTTTTGGTTTTTGTCTGTTTTCGCGAGAATTTATCGAATAACAAGTTTTTAGAGGATTTTAAAAGTCTGAAAATAGTTTATTTTTAACAGCTTAAGTCTTTTTGTCACAGGGAAGGTGCCGCTGCAGCACCGATTTCCTTCCTTGTGAGGCGCCAGTTGCCGCGTGACGGCGTATACGGTACCTAGCAGTAGCTACCGTAGTTTTAGGCGGGTCTTATGCTACCATAGGTAGGGTCCTACTATCGTAGCTCCACCTACCGTAAGATAGGGGGTACGTGTTGCTCTGTTGCTTTTAGGTCTACTGTAGGTTTCTGTGACTTGGTAATTTTTACTTGACTTGGTAAGTTCTGACCTTGAACTTGAACATTGCGTGCGGAGGGGTACGGTTACATTTTTTTTTCTTGTTTGTTTTGGCGCGGTAGGGGGGGGGGGGGGAAAATTTCCTTTATTTTTTTTTTTTTTTGTCGTGTTTAAGAAAGTTGTCTCTTGAAGTGGACCTTGGACCTACTGAACCCTTTCCTGGTGCAACCGCCCATAGAATAGTATATCCGCTGGCTTCCTTTGTAATAGCCACAAAATTTACTTGTGCTGTACTCGAGTTTATCGTTTCAGGATGTCACCGCAGCAAGCATGGTGCAGAATAATCATCATAAATTTGCGGAATTACGGCAGACGGATGATTTTGCCAAACGTCGGCATCGGATTATTCGCGGAATCATTCGCATGCCTGGCCCATTGCTGACTTTTCGACGATTGCAGCGTGCGGTCAATTCGCGAACCGTACTGCTGCGTGGCCATTTGGCCCTCTTGCAAGAGGAAGACTTTTTGTATACCAAAGAGCACGTTAGCACGGGCATGGGGCCGCATATGAATTTGGCCTTCAAACGACTACCCGAACAAATCCCGGATGCAATTCTGGCCGAAGTGGACTGCAGTCGCCAGGAATATGCAACTGCCTTCAGCGATGTGCAATTGTGGCAAATTCCTGTGCTCAAATTTCACCCAGAATTCCAACAGTTTCCCGACACCCTTACGTCGAAAGTGAGCGCCCTTAATGCGGCTTCGGTTGCAGCGAATGCCGTGCAGGCCGCCGAGCGTCAAATTGCTTCCTTTAAAAGCCAAAATGGCAGCGACAACCGCCATTCGTCCAATAATCATGTAGCGGCAGCTCCGATTACGATCGCCGGACAAACCATTTCGGTGAATTTGCTGAATGCTGTTTGCAATAGTAATCTGTAAATTTGAACAAAATGTTCTATTATAACATTTTTTATTGATGATTTTCTGTTGAAGTACTGTATATAATGAAGTTAGATTTGACGCTAATATTTTGTGGTGAATTTTTTATTCGCTTTCTGAGATGAAAGAAAGAGTAAAAGCATTATTACGTTTGTGTAAAAATTAAAAAAAACTGTTAGGTGGTTTATATAGCCAGGGCCGACTGGCAGGAGAAAACATGAAGAAAAATTAGGGCAAAATATACGACCCATTATTGTGTGCGTAAAACAGCGGTTAGAAAGCCGAAACATGATATAAAAAGCACAATGAACTCTTATCTACAAACATGAGGGCTCCGGTGCAGAAAAGTTTATCAGGTGCTATAAATTATCAGTTATCAGTCAATTCTCAATTTTCTTCAATTTTTATCTGTTATCAGTGTAGCGTTGCACAAAGTTTGTCTGTAATTTACTGATAAATTCCGGCGCAATTTATGCAGCAATGATATGTAACTGATAATTATCAATTATCTGTAAATTTTGTGCAAAACACTGATTTACTGATAATTTATCAGTGTTTTCTGCAACACGGCACTGATAAATGTTTTGTGCAACGGACCCCAGAACTTATTGGCCCTCCCAATTGGGTAGCTGAGTTGTGGTCTAAAAAATTGCTTTCAGATTTAAAAAACTAAGGATTTTCAAAAGATTATAATATACAGGTTCGGTATATGAAACCTGCTATGAGTAGTGGCCAAATTTTAAGCTAGCCTCCTATCGAAGGTGGCGCCCTTTTATCTGTTATCCTATTCATATATGCTCCTTTTATTTCCGTATGAGGTTTTTTATCATCTTGTCGGTGTCCGATTTTTTATTGGTGTATATATTTTGTGGTGATGGTCTGACTATTGCTTTACTTACGAGTTACGACTAACAAATATTCAGGTTCTACTATTTTTGTGTATAATATAATATTATGCTCTGTAATTTGTTGTAATTTAGTGGCAGGCGGCTTTTCTACTGAAATTGTTTTGCGTTGTTGGTGTAATTGTATATAGCTATTTTTTGCCAGACGTTTTTCTCGTTATTTTAACTGTTTTCTTGAAACATTTGAACCATTTACAACAGGTTTTACAAGTCGGATTTTCCGAGTTAATTTTTGAAAAAAATTGCGTTTTTATTGAGATGGAATCTTTTTTCATTTGGACCTTTTTTAGCCAAAGTAGTCGTAAAATTTTTTATTCAAGTTCGACCGTGTCGGAAATGTTCCTCTGGGGAATGGCCGGTGGCTATCGTTATTTCGTTAGCCCCCTTTTTCATGGGTCAGGGAAACCACTAATGGTTTGAAAAAAGCCCCATTGGTGGGGGCGCCATCCCAAGGCAAACCCTCAGAGCAGTAAACAAAGGCGGTTCGTTTTGTTGTAAGATGTTTAAAAGGTGTCGTCCTTTTTTTGACAACTTCCACTAGTGCGGGGCTCGCCAGAGTTTATTTAGTGTCTGTGCGCCTGTGGTATATTTGAACTCTGTATTGGTCCGCTATATATATATATAGGTCTACAGGCGCTGCTGTTTCCAAGGGACTCCTTTCACACAGAAATAGCAGGGAGCAAAATAGTCGACAATATTGTCATTATTCTTGACTCAGCATATAAAACTATCCCAGGCCGCTCTTAGCTAACCTCTAATTGTGCCAAAGTAAATAATGCTTTTAGTTGCGCTTTCCGGCTTAAAAAACGCTATGTTGACGTATAAAGTATATTTTATTGGGGGGATCGAGCGTGGAAGTATTTTGGGTTTTATGACTGCCCGACCGGACTTTTTATCCCTGGTTTTTTACTTTAACCCCTGAAGTCGGAATGTTTTTCACTAAACTTTTTTCCGAAGGCAGCAAGCGTAGGTCTTTATAGGGCAATATCTGCCACCTTTTTTGTGCGAATAAATGCAATGTATTGATAGTTTTATGTAAATACCAGGAATTTCTTTGCCATTGTCGTAATAAGTTTGTATTTGTCTATCCCTTCCTACTAATTGTCGTTATTTTATACCAAATGTTACTATCGCAATTTGTGAATAGTGAATATGTAGTAACACACTGTGTGCAATTCAGTTGACTGCTTCTTGAAGTGAAGGGACTGAATTGATTTAATGGATTCTTTAATTGGGAATGTATCGTTAATGGTTTTCGGCTGAATAATCAAACCAAGCTGATTTTTATTCGGCTACGTTCGTGTACACATATATTTACTATTGACATGCACAATCATTCAGTAAAATGTATATAAATGCAGTATAAGGATTAAGTATGGGTTACCTGGAATAATAAACCCAAAACGGAGAAAATTTTTACAATTTCGTGTATTGGAGTGGAAGTAGGAATTTTTTAGTCAATAATACCTGCTAAACTCTACAGTAAAGTTTCAAGTTCTCGTTAGAGGGTTGGTTATCTTCAGATTTGAAGGCACTGCGAACGGAGAAAAAATTTGCGCGTGACTCGAAAATATTTCGAGTATCTGCAAAAAAGTCAACTAAGTATATAATTCAGTTGTATAAAACCAAATACAAAAGTGTGGTTAGACTATCAGAGTGTATAAATTTATGCTAGTGTCACTGTTTTTTAGTGTATATTTTATACATAATTATACCTATGTTAAATAGTAAAAAAATATTTTTGACGGAGACGCTTTTGTTTTTTTGATGATTTTAAGTTTTTCTTTATTTGTCTTTTGCTTACTTCTTCTTTTTTGGTTTAATAGTTCTATTTTGTTGTTTTATGAAATGATGTTACTAGGCTATTATCGTAAGTCGTAAGTGTTGTGAATTAATTAGATTTATACTTCTTTGGTTGTAATCGGACATATATATATATATATATATATATATATATATATATATATATATATATATATATATATATATATATATATATATATATATATAACTGCACAGAAATTTCTAGTATTGGTCCCCCAGTGTGGGACCACCTAGTTCCATGAAAGGGGAAACTTTTGAAACCCTTCTCCTAAAAACAGACGCAATTTTGACTTTTAGCCAAAACCTAAGCATTTCGGGCCTTGTGGGCAAACGTTTTAGTTAAAAGTCCATTCTTAAGCGCATATATACTTCATTAATACCAAGAGTACATATAGTGTCTCACTCTATTTAGAAGATAGAATCCTCTAAATAGAGTGAGACACTATTATATACTGTTGTTAATACTTAAATGGTAGGTGTTCTTGAAAGCCAAGTCTGTTGCATAATTTCAACACACGACACATTTTTTCCTTTATGTGCATTCATGGATACAAACATTAGGCCTGTTCACTCTGCAGGAATAAGAAATTTGTTGGAGTCCTAACAGGGTGTTTATTTTTATCATATTGCTCGTTCACTACTTCTACTATTTCTTATTTTCAGAGTGTAACCGGCATATCACAAAGTACAAGCACAGAATATGTAGAGGCGTACTCAGCGAATAATTAAGGGGAAAGGGCTTAAAAATATGTTGACAAGCCCCCCTTCTTGGTGCTAAAAACAAGGTGCCCGAAAACTCAAAAATCGCCCCAGATCACTGTAAAATGCTTCAAAAAGGAACAGAAAGTGAGAAAATTGCTAAAGATTTTAGAGTTTTGCAAAAAGTTCTAATTTTTATACAAATTTTTGCGTTTTTGTGAGTTTATTAAGCCCCGAACTTCGGGACAAGCCCCCTTAACATTTCGAAAAATCCGGGACAAGCTCCCCAGACCGAGACCCCGTGTACATGTATGAGTACAGAAGATTTCGATTAATCTAAATCGATTAACAACTCCCTAGTGTTGAATTCAAAGAGATAAAACCATCTCAAACCATCTTTTGTTGGGGGGTGGGTGGGTTACTCTTCTCCTCCCTCCCCATCTCCCTAAACGCTGAGTACGCTTTTAACGTATACATAATAGAGTATATGTATGTATAGTGACTTCATGCAATATATTACGAATATATACGTATAGGTAGAATGGAAGCAGTCACAAAAATAGTAATTGAGGAATGTTGACGATGGAATGAGGGGAGAGGTCAGGGGGGGTCAAAGGTCACTGGGCCGTGAAGTAGGTCGGGGTGGGGGCTTGCACCGGGTGGACGGGCGTCTGCTGATGTTGCCAGTTTTGGAGCAGTCTAAAAAATAATATAAATGTACCTACTCTACCTCGCAAAGTTGCATTTGTTTTTAAGACAGCATCTTTTTTGATTATTTGCGGTGAATTTAGTCAACGGTAGATACTTCCCTGGTAGCATGTACCATACACGGAAGCCCCCCCCCCCAGAAGGCAAGCTAACCCACCCTAGACAGGTACTTAACCCCCTCCTCAGAATAAATAGGAAGTGGCTTAAGCAAGACGCCAAAATCGGTAGCTTACGAAGCAAAAGGCGCGAAAATTGCTCCCCCTCCCCCCGAATTTGCTACCTGCCGGCGTAAGCCTTGTACTGTGGTTGTACTCACATCCTCTGTAATACTGGTTGAGTTATTTGTGATCAATTTTAGATTAAGTAAATGTCAGTAAATAGTTTTAGCTCAAACTAATAGTATTAAGTATGTATGAAACGCGAACGAACGAAAACTAATATCATCAGGGTTGGCGCAGGGGTTGGTCAGGGTTGGGTTGGTTGGGTTGGGTTGGCGCATCAGGGTGGCAAAATTTCAGCCGGATCAGTCAAGTATTTTCTGAGATACTCCGGGGACCCCCAAAATTCACGAACTTTGCTCTTTTTTTTCCCAGAACTTTTCATCCGAGCGACACCTTTTTTGGTTTTTCACACTTCGTATAGCCTGCGATAGACACGGAAACAATGGTTTTGCTCGGGTGTTTCCGTGAGAGGCTGTGCTGGGAGGGGGGAAACCCCTTTCTTGGGGTCCAAAAAATTACTAAGTACGAAAAAGTTTAGCACACTTTTTAAGAAGTTGCGCAAAACGGCCAGTCATGATCTTTTGCATGTGAGGTGGTACAGTAGTGGATTAGAAACTAACGAGGGCTTTTTTGAATTTCGGCCTATAAGCCCCAGGGCATGCCCATACCCCCCGCCACGTGTATTACGGGGGTAGGCTCGCTATGGGCAGTGGAGCTATCATGGTTATAGCTGAAGGTCTATCGCTTTGTATACGAAAATAAACCCATATGCTGTGCATTCACTGGTATTATCACTTTCTTCCTCAGATGTTGAATAGTCCCCTAGACGGCACCCCCCGGTTGGCTGTGTGTCATGTATGCGCGTACGTAACTTCACAGTAGAATGATTAGGTTTGCTGTTTGTCTTTCATGATAGTTCAAGTTTTTTCGTGTAATATGGATTGTGAACTTGTGAACATGTCATATTAATACCCATTGGCCCACTGATTGCCCCCCCAGGGTGTTCCCAAAGGGGACTCGGGACCGTTTTCACTTTTGGGGTCAAAAAGGTTTTTTCGAGTTTATTCTCAAAAACTTGTCTCTAGGGGTAATTTGGTGTCCTGAACACGAATCTAGGATTTATTTTTGTCTATAACCACTCTGGACCCCCATACCCCCCCATTGTGCCCCCTAGGTGGTCAAATTTTCAGTTGCAGTTTTTAAAATTAGAAATTTTGATGTCGATGAGCTAATTTGATAGGCTGAACATGAATCTGAGGTCCATTTTAGTTTATGACTTTCGTGGACTACAACAGGACCCCTATTGTACAATGTATGTATGTATGTATGTATGTATGTATGTAGTTATAGACTATAGTTACACATTACATATTTAATTGTATTTAAATTGCTTGCTGTTTGCTTGCTTTCCACTACAGCGGAAAAAGAGCCTAGGACTAGTAAGGAAAAATTCCCTTGTCGGGCGCCCCCTTGTGTAGAATAGGGAACTGTCTGTTGATCTAAAGCGGAAAAATTCTTAGGCTGAGCTTGTAAAAGCATTGGGATAAGACTTTATTAACGAGAATAGGCAATTAATCTGAGCTCGTTAAAGTAGGTGGACTAGGTATACCTGTTGAGAATAGGTATGATCTTCGTAGGGCAGACACTATTTTTCGAACCCTATTCGCGCGAACTTACAGCCCATTTTGGGTTTGTTTCAACTGTATTTTTTATATTATTATTGTAAAGTATATATGCTTGCTAAAAAGGTTCAGTAAGTTAACTGCAGACCTTATCCCGATTCTTGACTTATCGTTTTGATTAAACTACATGTATGTATAGGCATGTTATATATTTCTTTGGATTTACCATCACTGAATTTAAAGGATGGTGTGATAAATGACTACTGGAAAAATTTTGTTCTGAAAGTTCTTATCTGAAAAAGTTGAAAATTTTTGACCTTGCTGGGACCTTCGACCTTATATCGGGCAACCCACATCTGGTTGATTCAGCAAATAGTGAATTTGGATCCGCCCCTGACCCGAGCCCCTGCCCACACTAAAGTCCAGAAATTTCTTACCTCCTCATGGTCAAAGTTGACGTCGGGATATAACAACAAGGGGGAAATTCAATCTGACAAAAACTACTTGCAGTCCGCGAACAGCGAACCACCAGCTACTGGCAAACAGGAATTTGGGAATCTGGAGGAGCCTCGCTGGTCTACGGCCGCAATGAGTTTTAAACTTTGTGACATAGTTTTTTTTTGAAATAGTTTAATTCCAGGGTTGAGCAAGCAAGCTACTGAAAGTCGAAAAATTTTTTGGTCTCTGTGTATCCTGTGTAGTGGTTGGTTTTAAAAATAATTGAGACCAACTTCAACGGTGTATAAGCGGTGCTTGTCGGTGAGAATGGGGCATGTAGGCGACTCACCACCCGAAATGAGAAGTGGCCATAGGAGGGTGGTAGCATCACAAAACTTTTCATTCTTGCCTCTTTGTTAAAAAAAATTCCAACACCGTTTATTTGCCGTTTTACTTACACTTTTTTATTAGCTGATGAGTAAAAATCATGCCAGAAGAATTAGCCAAAAAATCTGTTTTTGAAATCTTCTTGTGACTGGTCTGTAGGGTAATAGGTAGTTGTTTAAAATCAGGTATTCGGGACACCGGGTCCAGGGATCTATCAGGTCAGCGGGTCACGATTTATTGACCCAGTTCAACGTCAAATAAGTTGTTATGAAAATATGGTATAAAGCAACTAATAATAATATGTAATAATAAAAATACGGATGCGATGTATACGAATACATAGCATGGTGTGACTACAACACTAAAAATTGATAAGTTCTAAACTTTTTGTGTCTGTTTTTCAAATTTTTGTCAATGTTTTCAAGTATACCTGATAGTTTTCTCAAATTAACATTAAGTGGCCCGGATACCAATAGGTGCTTGGTTATATGACAACCAAAATTGATCCAAATTTGGGTATTACACTGTATCTGCAAAAAAGGGATAATTTCGGCTCATGTATAGTACACACTAGTCAGACTATTTGGGGCTGCTTTCAGATGGGAGTCCCCTTCTTTCGAAATTCAGAAAAGAGATACAGTTAAAGACAAAAGTAGAATGAAGTTGGGTTTGTCTGGGCCCAAGTCTAACCGACAAAAACGGGTCCCACCTTAACTTAATTGACTGCCTGTTTTTTATTATGCTGTGGTTTTCTGCTGTTGTTGTTGTTGTTAGTTTTTCGTTGTTGTTGCTGTTGTTGTCACTGGTGCGCCCGGAAGCTGTAACGGGCTCGCTCAATCTCTCCTGGGCATACTTCATAGGGAGCAGTAAGATGAGTCTTGAACGCATCACACATTTGTACGCTTATTCAATCTCAGGAATACGACAATACACAAGCTGTAGGGGGCCTGAAAGAAACCCACTTCAAAATTTAAAATTATGATAGCAGGGGTATTAGAATGAAGACACTCTTACGGTCTACCCATTAGTTCCCGTTAGTTTTGTCTGCTGACAATGAAACAACTCTCCACCCAAAAAGTCAATGCCTCATACGTTGTTAATTTGTGGTTCCTCTTTCCTACTAAGTGCTGACTG
>JASANF010007329.1:0-32134 GCA_030248245.1 Trissonchulus sp. WLG1_4 | reverse complement strand
AAACTTTTGCTTCGGTAACGCTTTTGTCAGCATATCAGCTATCATCTTATCGGTAGGGCAGTATAAGATGACCAACTCTTGACTTGTGACTTTTTCTCTCAAAAAATGATGCTTGATATCTATATGCTTGGTTCGCGAATGGGTCGTTGTGCTCTTAGACAAGAAGATACACCCTTGGTTGTCTTCGTAGAGTGTGGTCGGATTAGTTTGCGGAAACCCAAAATCTTTCAGCAGATGACGTAGCCACACTGCTTCTTGGGCAGCACCAGACGCTGCCACATATTCGGCCTCCGTAGATGACAAAGACACCGTTGTCTGACGCTTGCTAGACCAGCTTACTGGGCAGTCGTTTAGAAAAAAGATGTATCCCGATGTAGACTTACGGGTGCTTGTATCTCCAGCCAATCGGCATCGACGTAACCAAACAAAGTTACTGGTTTACTTTTTACCTTTGTAAATTTCAGACCAAAGTGGGAGGTTCCTTTCAGATAGCGGAAAACATGCTTGATGGCCTTCCAGTGACTTTCACCAGGAGCACACATGTGCTGGCTCAAAACTCCCACTGCAGCCGCCAGATCTGGCCTTGTTGCAATTGCAGCGTGCATCAGCGAACCTACCGCAGACTGATACTCCGACTTGTTAACGGTTGCAGAATCTTGCTTTTCCAACTTGAGACCAGTTTCCATTGGAGTGCTGACTGGTTTGCAGTCCAACATCTTGAATTTTTCCAGAATTTGCTTGAGGTACTTTGATTGGTAAAGCCACAATTCACCACTTATTTGATCATAGAGAACTTGAATACCCAAAACGTAGTGAATCGGGCCTAAGTCTTTCATTTTAAATTTTGACATCAGCTCCGTTTTTGCTTTGTCAAGGGACGATTTACAAGAGCTGGCTACTACAAGATCGTCGACATAGAGTGACAACAGGATGATTTCGGATTCTTTGTTAGATACGTAAATGCATCCATCTGCGTTGCTTTTTGTGTAACCTAGGCCCAGAAGAAAATCATCTATTGCTAAATTCCAGCCACGCGGCGCCTGCTTTAATCCATAGAGACTTTTCTTTAATTTGCATACAAGGTGTTCTTTTCCCGCTTCTACATACCCCTTCGACGTCCAGCTGGTGAATTTCCATTTTAGTCTGGACTGCAATAGCCAGCAAACAGCGAATGGAGTTGTACTTTGCCACTGGAGAAAAGGTTTCTGTATAATCTATACCAGCTTCCTGAGTATATCCGCGCGCAACCAGTCTGGCTTTGAACCTATCAATAGATCCATCAGCCTTGTACTTCACTTTAAATATCCATTTACAACTGATAAGCTTTCTTCCTTCGGGAAATTCTGCCAGTTCCCAGGTTCCGTGCTTCATGAGAGAGTTATACTCTGAATCAGTTGCGGCTTTCCATTTTTCTGCAAGTGGACTCTCAAAGGCTTCTTTGACAGCCGTAGGCTCTTCAATCAAATCGGTTGCATTGGCCATTTCTTGTGAACTGTTAGTTTGATTCTGCTTTTCTTGTATCCGTTGGGAACGCCTTGGCCGTACTGTTCGAAGAAGTTTCTTCTTTAGTGCCTGCTTTGTCTGCTTCACTTTCATGGTCGACGGTCATTTCCGAGGCTCTTTCCAAGAAAACTGCATCACGGCTGAAAAAGACTTTGTTGTCTTCCTCACGGATAAACTTGTAGCCTTTGACTCTGTCAGAATATCCAATGAAGTTGCACTTTATAGCTTTTGGATCCAACTTGTGTCTTGCCTCTTTTGGAATATGCACAAATGCTGAACAGCCAAATACACGCAGATGGTTGATTGTCGGTTCTTTGTCAAACCAAATCTTATAAGGCGAACCTTCAACTGCTTTTGTTGTACATCGATTTCTGAGGTACACAGCGGTAGAAATAGCTTCTGCCCAGTACTGGTTAGGCAGTCCAGCTTGAATGAGCATACATCGAGCCATTTCAACTACAGTTCTGTTCATTCTTTCTGCGATTCCATTCTGTTGGGGACAATGTGGAACTGTTGTCTGGTGAGCTATTCCTTTGGCTACACAAAATGAAGAGAACTCTTGGGACACATACTCTCCTCCATTATCGCTTCTCAGAACTTTGATGCACTTTCCCTTTGTATTGGTGACTTCAGCCTCATATTCCTTGAATTTTTCCAACACTTGACTTTTTCGCCGCAAAAAATAGACATATGCATACCGTGAGTGATCGTCGATAAACGTGACGAAGTATTTTGCCTTACCACACGACGCCGTCTTCATAGGCCCACAGACGTCACTGTGGACAATGTGCAGCAAATCCGAACTGGTCTTTTCAGCATGTTTTGGAAACGGCATTCGTTGTAATTTGCCCTGAATACACGGCTCACATATTCCGATTCTGCCGATACAGCTTACAGAATTCTTTCGGAGGACTTTCTCTACTTCAGACATGCAAACATGTCCTAGCCTCTGATGCCATAACTCGCTACACGCTTTGTCAGCCTCTGCAGCCAAGGCAAACCCATTACCACTATGCAAGTTGACAGTAACTTTACATTTCAACTGATACAGGTTTCCCACCCCATCAGCTTCCGCAAGGACTTTGCCTGTTTTGTTTTTTATCAAGCACTTAGTAACACCAAATTGTACCACTCTGTTGTGTTTCGCTGCTGAGTTAACCGAGAAAAGATTTTTTGACAGATTAGGCACATAGACAACATGCGTCAGCGTCGCCTTGTGACTGTTGTCACCAGCATACAGCAACATATCAACAGTACCTGAACCAGGTGCTTCAACAGTGTGATTATCTCCCAATGCTACCTGGACAGGATTAGTGAATTCTTTATAGTCCCGAATCCACTCTTTTCTGCATGTCATGTGACTGGAAGCTCCATTTACTGAATCTTGCTCTCGACGTTTTTCTTCCTCGTGAAGTAGACGAGCTGTGACAAATTCAAGCGAAAGATCGTCTGCTCTAGACTCTAACGCTGTGATCAGATTAGAGTAAGAGTCAGGTAAGCTACACAGTAGGGTCGTCACGACATCGTCTTCACTGACTTTTGCATCAATCGATTCCATTTGGTCGGCCAGAGTCTTCACTTTATTGATATGCGTGATCATGTCGTCACTTTCAGCCATTGTCATCGTGAAAAAATTCTTGCGTAGGTACAGTTTGTTGGCCAAACTCTTCTTTTCGTAGTGATTCTGAAGCTTCTGCCATGCGTCTTTGGCGTCAGTTGCGGACCTTACAAGCATCAGCTGTGCATCATCCAAGGCTAAGCAGATTGTAGCTAGAGCCTTTCTTTCTTTTTTGTGAGTCTCTTTCAGCTACTCTGGATGGATTGGCAGACAATTCTTCCGATCCGTCCACGAATCCCCAAAGACTCTTTTCTTCAAGAACCATCTGCATTTTGAATTTCCAAAGATGAAAATTCTGCCCGTTGAACTTTGTGATCTTCTCAGATCCTGACTCAGTACTGGCAGTCGCAGGCATCCTGGGCCCATAACCTATGTGGACCAACTGGACTACACAGACTTGTCAGCAACACAACTGTACAACAGCTTTTAATAGTAATGGTCTGATACAGAAGTTAGTAGCTAAAAGTAGTAGTAGCTGATTTCTCAAACAGTGAAGTGTTGAGCTGCCTAAAGTTAATATTTAAGTCTTCACAACAGTTTTCTCAGTAATTTTTCCATCTGCATGAATATACGACTGTTACTATGCATCGTTATATATATATACACTTTTGAAGATGTAAATTTTAGACTAAAGCTATTGTATATAAAATAGGCTACTACAAGATGAATCATCGTTCCTCTAATTTAAATAAAAAAGTTCTTATAAGCTTCTCCAGACTCTGCTTTCAGAATTCCATCCAAAGAACTGAAGATGACATAAACTGTCTCAAGCATCAGTATACTAGTATGACGGGCGAAAATTGGGATCCAAATCAACCCGACAGCCGACGCCCGGGAATCAAGGCAGCCGGAATTTGTCGTCTCATTTCCTTCCAGCTAGACAAAGTTGCCGAATTTGAAAGACTTCGAATCGCACAAGTTTGTATTTGTAGCTCTATCTTTGAATTTTTGACACATTCCTGATTCTAGCGAATAGATAGCACGACAAGGCATTAAATGACATATAGTCACCTTTACCAAGGGCCTATTCCTTTACCGGATTAAAGGGTTAATTATAATCGGACTAAACGGTTTAAAAATTATGCTGAAAAAAGCCATTCCAAAACCTCCAGGTTAAACGGACTTAACTTTTTGCGCGCTGCTTTTTAGTCGGACTAAACGGACTTAACTATGCACGCTAATGTTAAGTGTGCATGTTAAATCCGTTTAGTCCAGTGGTAGTTTTGGAATGGGGTCAGACTAAAATTAAGCCGCAGACTTATTTTAACTCGTTTAGTCTATTTAGTCCGATTTGTCATTCCAAAACCTCGGACTAAAATAAGTCCAGTCATTTTAATCCGGTAAAGGAAAAGGCCCCAAGACATAACAGGATCCTATTATGTACTCTTGCTCTTACTAAGCACAACTATCTGTATATATTTGGGGCACCTATGGACTTTAAAAAGTGCAATGAAGCTGCCTATTCTCTTAAAAAAGACTTGCCTCAAGGCCTTTTGCCAGCAACCTTAGCCCAGGTATCTTTCCGCTTGAGACAGTTCAGCCTACTTTACCTACAAAAGCAAATACACTGCTGCCCGACAATAACATTTTTCTTTGCATACATGTACTGGGGGCATGGGGTAAAATCGAGGAACGGGGGGGGAGGGTCCGGAAAATTTTGACAAAATTTGGCAACATTCAGGGTATTTTTGGTCTATCACGGGGGAGGGTCCCGAAAATTTGGCCAGAGAGACCCCCCAAAATTTTAACCCCGTTACTTGTATGACTGGTAGAATGAAGGGGGAAGATCTCCCAACGAAAATTCGACCCCAAGGGAGTGAGGGGGCTGTGCCAGGCGAAAAATGGGGTGGATGGGTGCTTGAGTGTGCAAAAAACTTGGCTAAAATCGCTATAGTGAATGAATTTCTCTTGACTAAAAACGCTTTAGTGAATGTATTCTAGCCAATAAACTAGTATTTTGGCACTTGGGACTTAAGAAATGGGCACTTTTAGTGAAAAGAAATGGACATTTTTATTAACTAAAGCAATTCTTGTCAAAAACTGGTTCCTGGTTAAAACTTGGTTACTAAAACAGTTCAGTCACAAACATATTTGCAGGATCGAACCGAATTGGAGTACAATGTATTGGAGCAACTGAAGCAGAAATTTCAACAGCTAACCGGAGTACAATGGAACGCAGAATTGGGAGCGAATTTGGCTGGCACCATTGGACTAGTGAAGATTTGAGTCTAAGGATTATATATACATAACTCTATCTAAGGGCCTAATCCAAAGTTGCATTTGGCATCTTAGAATTAAATGTGTTTGCTATGTACCTTTATCTGAAAAATGGGGGTAAAAATTTACTTTCGTGCGAGAGGTGATATGAATACTTTTTTTCATAGATGCATATATGATAATTAGAGCTGCTGACACAATAAATAATAATCTAACCCCATAATCCACTTTACGAATTATACCTATGTAAAGTGAAATATGTGTAATATATATTTGGAAACTTTAGTTCCCGCCAGAGAAACAAACAATCTGGATGAAGTCAATAAAAATTACTTGCCACTTTCCATATTTTCTTCGTGTATGTTTTGGTGTCAATGTTTCATACAAGCTATTTAGTTGTTGTATTTATCGTGTAAAATAATGCATAGAATAGAATGCAATAAATCTATTTACCCACAGTACTAACCAAAATTACTTGCTACAGACTCCGGAGTCAAAACGGAGTCGGAGTCACTGGATTTCAGCGTTAAGGTAAAAACTATAAACGTCGACCCTGGAATCAAGTGACTCTGACTCCGCTGGGACTCCGGAGCCTGTAGCAAGTAAATTTGGTCAGTACTGTATCTATCATACCATAGTTAAGTCTAGAGTAGTGCGTCAATAGTTTTTGATAGCAGCTAACCAGAATTAGTCCTTATACCTGTCCCGGTGTCCTTGAAAACGAGTATTAACCTGGCTGCATTAAATTGAATTAATTAGCCATAAATTATAATGTACCTGAAAAGTGTGTAGTCTTCAATAATTAGCAACTTTTGTAAAACGGTAAAAAGTTTGTTGCTTTGTTACCGAGTAAATTAAAAATGCCGACTTTATCTATATTATTATTTCACGAGATACTTACTTACTCACTTACTTACTTACTGTTTCACTATGTGATAAATAATTAATATGAGCCAGAAGTTAAGACTTTAAGACTGGTCTGGGCGGTAAAAACTATTATAACTTTAAGGTTGATTCTACTGGTTCGAACCTCAAGTCAACTATCCTCTAATACAACGCAATTCAGAGACTGCAATGTAAGTTATGCACTTAATTATTGATGGTTGCAACTGCCAACACAATTATGCCCGGTTCTAAAGGAATATTTCTAAATGAACCAGTAGTGGTTTTGGTGCAGCCATTTTTCTATTGACCTGATTTGAAGCTTAAAAGAAGCAGTTCATTCTGGTTTAGGTGTATAATTGGATCAAAAATTAAACAATATTCGTTGTGAAAATCAGGCAGTTTTGACACAGCCATGTCTTCAAAAACCATCAAAACTGCATCAAAATTAGCTTTATATATATATATATTATATATATATATATATATATATATATATATATATATATTATATATATATATATATATATATATATATATATATATATATATATATATACTATTACATCAAAAATTGCTCCATTCGCACTATAAGCTTACTTTAACACAATTAAGAAATATACACATATTTATAACAGGACCAAACCACAACGGACTATCGCTTAGTTCATGCTTGTCCTTAAGGACAGGGGACAAGCACAAATTTCGGTCAAGTGCTGTGACAGAACTCTGCCAGTTTTTTTGCACAAGCACAAAAACTGGCCTTGACCGAAACTATACCAAAAAATGCAACATTTAACGAGACAGTTTCTTGTGACTGCTTAGTGACAAAACGACACGGACAAGAATAAGGACAAGTATGAACTATGGATGAGCCAATAAAAACAGTTCACCTGCACCCAGGCCTTAGGCTTTGCATTTCACGACATAGGTTTGCCCTGGCTTCAGGTGTGACCCAAGCGGACCCCAATTCACAACCGAAGACGACTGTACCATGCGATTACTTGCGATCACGAATCTCGATCGAGAAAATGACTCGATAAACGCTCTGAAACGTTTGCTAGCCGAATCCAAGTATCTGAGCATCAACCAATCAGTGCAGATCCTTCGGGCCCACAGTCAAACCCTTCAAAGGGTCGCCCGTGTGTATTATGAGGGTCGATGCTATTCAATGAATCCTCTTCCCAACGCTCTAGGTTTGGTAGGCCAAATTCTATGCTATTTCACCTTTCATTCGCCCGATTTTGCCGGAACCAGCTTTCTGTATCTCAAAGCTATGGCCATTCTGAACGGTTTGGCATCCACGGCGGCTATATTTCTATTCCCGCATTTCTGTGTCTGGCTTCAAGGCTCCATTTTTCAAACCGGATTTTATGGATATTTTATGCGAAACTGCATCAAAGTGAATATTCTTACCCTACCCGGTGTCACGGCTAGAAGAATAGCCGTCGGGTTGTCGTTTGATCGTCTAGTAGCCCTGTTTTCGCCAAATCTCTACAGAAAATTGAATAGGTCGAGAATATTCTACGGTTGGCTTATATTTTCTATCGGATTATGCATGAATTTTTTAACCCAGCTAATCTGGGTTAAAGCGTGTCACGGCGAACAATCTTTTGAGAATTCTACTCAATATTATGAATGGGCTTTACCCATTCATAACTTTCTATACAACTTTCTAACTTACTACGGTACCTGTGAATCTATAGTGCTAACAATTAACACCATACTTATTATTCGCGGCATATTTAAATTGAAGCGCAACCGAAAAAAGCTATTGATCAACGAAACGGATTATCGTACAGAATTAGGTCTGTCTAAACTGCTATTATGCCAAACAATAGTCGTATTGCTAAACGAGTTACTCTGGGGTGCTTATATAACCATTAAAAGCCAGAATTGGTTCATAACGGGCATTGAAGCAGTTCAAACTTATCCTTACGAACAGGGTTATTTCCGGTCGATCACGCTACCAATATCGACCGAAATTCTGGGCGTAGTAAGCTCATGTCTGTACACGTTTTCCTACACAGCCGACTATTATCTCTATCTTGCATTTCATGATAGATTTAGACAAGTGGCCATGACAAAACTGGGATTCGGAAGGGTTACTTCGGTTCACAGTGTAACTGGCTAGTCTGATATATATGAGAAGTGAACCACACTTTGACGACAAATACAGTAAAAATGTAAGAAATAAATGTACGGTGCATTGTGAATTAATAAATACATGTTAAAATGTTTCATGAAATATAATACCAAAAACATAAGTTAAAAAGTAGCTGATTATTAAAAAAAATATAATGGCTAGAAAGTAGTTGATTTTTAGGCCAATTTGATCAACTGGAAACGTAGTAATGGGAATTTGGCCAGCCAGGCAGTTTCAACACAACCCTAACCCCCCCTATGTGCATCTATGGTCGCGAGTCAACTAAAACTTTTCAAGCTTAAAAGGTCGAAACAATATTGAAAAAAACATTTTACGTCCAAATTGAAAACGGAAGTCCTTTAGACACTTTAAGGTTCGATTTAGCGATCGACCAGAGGCTCCGGCTCCGGCTCCGGCTCCGGCCGGATTTGAGCCTCCGGCTCCGGCTCCGGCAAAAAAAGTGCCGGAGCCGGAGAATTTTCATTGTTCAAACTTTGGCCAAAAGTTCAAATTTTGAGAAAAAATCGCAAGACTAACGAAGCGGTTAGTCGATTACAGAACTTATATTACTGCCAGTTGTAATGGAGATGACTACCCCTCTCTAGCAATGTGTATTTTCACGTCTCCAATTGACTAAACTCGGCCTAAAAATCACACTCACGCTGCCGCCCCCAGACCCATATAAGCTTGTAACTATGTGACTTAGTCATTTGAACTTGAGTTTTAGCTCTGATGTTTTCGCCCGGTTAAATATGTTTGCTTGTGCATGTGCTGTTATTTCGCAAATTTTTGTGTTAAAATAGCAAAAAAGTTAATTTTCACCCATTACAAAAAATCGAAAAGTCATTCCCCCTAAAGATTTTTTCCTGGTTACAACGTGACTGATATACGCCTAAATTACAGGGGTCGGGGGGGCGGTAATCCCCGGAAGCTACAGACATTTACGGCGTCGTATCTTCTACAAAGTGCAATCTTTTCCAAATTTGTCTATTTTTTGGGTGTATATATTCTTATATACGTATATATATTCTTGACAATTTTGCAAGGTTTGACTAAAAGGGGGAGGTTCAGACGGACACACTGAAGGCCTGAACAACCAGCTCCCTCTGACTCCTGACACCTGCCCTTGGCACCGCAGTCAGAATGCCGTACCGGTCAATTTGACCAAATTTTTGACTTTTTATCAATGTTGATGAAAATTTTTTGTGAGATCACCCAAAACCGGGACCAGTCAGTGGCCAGCTACTGGTGGTATGAGTGTGTAAAGACATATGTATAGAAATGGGGCGAGACTGTTGAAACATTAAAAAATGCTATTTCGAAAAAAATTGAAAATTTTTTCACAATTGTCAACATTTTTTTACTAATTGAAATTTTTTTGTAAAACACAGGCTCCGGCTCCGGCTCCGGCTCCGGCATTTTGTATCCGGCTCCGGCTCCGGCTCCGGCTCCGGCAAAATTTTACCTCCGGTCGTTCGCTAGTTCGATTCATACGGCCGTATGTCCGCTCATCCAGCAAAATTACGAAATAATCACGCCACTAACAATGTATATGAACAAATTCTGGTCTGACTATTTTGCAGTTTTGCCGGCTGAGCTGAACAGACAGTAAATATGAATCGACCTCAAGTATACACAAATGAGTCATTCCCAAATACCTGTAGAACATGACTCACCCAAATTATATATAAACTTATGCGGCGCCAGGCCCGTGGTAGCCACCAACAAGATCGACAGCACCAAAAGCCCATGAATCACAAAAGCCACTATTTCCGTCAGAATGAACCAAGAGTAGCGTTTCAGGGTTTCCGGGATGTTTTGCATCCTGGCCACATTTTCGGCAACCAAAAAAAGGATGCCGATTGGGGCAAACCAGACAATAAGGCTGACCAGATGCAGACAAACCCGGCGAACGCCGCGAAAAACGTTGTTCAGCAAAACCACCTCTTCTCCAAACTGTCGCAGACCGATACCGAAAAAAATGGAAAAAGTGATCAGACCCAATACATTGGTCACACCCAGCTCTTGCTCTTGTTGTTCGGTACGCTAAAAACAGAAAAAAAAACTTTAAAAAAATTGACTGTTTAAAACTTTTATATACTTTAACTATAATTTTAACTTTAACTTTATATATCACTTTTAAAACGAACTTTTTAAAAACTGTTTAATAATTCGTTTATGTTTACTTCACTTAGCGCTCATGGCCGTTTATCCGTGTATAAATTGTGAAAAGTGTGAAAAGCTCATCATATTACACACACGTCACACCTTAAACATTAGTAGTCGCAGTATGGTTGATTTCTTTGTAATTTTGCGCGCCTAAAGAACATACGGCTGTAAGTATGAATCGACAATAGTTGTAGTGGTCACAAAATGCTATCTACGTAATGTTCCAGTAATTTTACCAAAATTATGCTATAAAATAGCCTCCTGCCAAAAATACATAATACGACAACCGCGAAATTTATACTGTACTGTATACAAAAAACAATTGCAGCCATACATGTAAAAAGGGGGGCGAACAGGACGTCTCCCCCTAAAATCGAGAGTCCGAGCAGGGCAAGATACCGAAAAGCCGAGGTGGATAAAAATGGCAGTTTAGTCAAAATTCAGCAGAATTCAAAGCATTTTGGATCACTTACGGGAATGGAGAGCGACCCTTGCCGGAAAAGTCCCTTTCAATTTCGACCCCATTACATCACATCCCCGGTGGCGGCTCCCACAAGGCAAATTCCCATTCACTAACCCAACTATCCCCATGCAGCGTTTTCGCGAGGGTCTGCTGAGTGGACTGTAGTTCCTTTGTTTCGGTAGAGAAGGTGGATCGGACGATATTGCTGGGAATCATGATTCGCAGAATATCAATCAGGGTTTCGATGGTCTCCTTGGGTTCGAACACCAGGGTCGTCCCGTTGCCGTCAATAGAGGTGGCGCCTGAAATACTCTTAGCGCATAATATATACGTGAGATAGGGTCGATTCATACTTACAGCCTTACGAAAAAATCACATATCAGGGCCCAATTTTAAAGATTTCAACGGCTCGTTGAGCTCAACGGCTGGTTTTTGAAAGAAAACTCGTTCTATCATAGAACGTTATATTATATGAATTTTCAACGGCTCCGTTGAGTTCAACGGGACGTTCAAATTAGAGTTCGCAACGGGTCGAGATTTCATAACCCGACCCGAGCTAATGTCTAACCCGACCCGACCCGACCCGACCCGACCCGACTTTTACTAACGCCGCTATACAAACACATATTGCCGTTGTCACTTTTTTGTTTCCAGTTTTGTATTTCATATGTTTAAATAAGCTTCAGCACAGATGTATATATGTACATGTGGGAGTCTGAGGGAGGGCAAGCCCCTTCTTAGTTTTGACCCGTCGGGGCAAGCCCCATTCTTGTTGCTAAAAAACTGCCCGAGAATTCAAACATCGACTCAGATAGCTGTAAAATGCTTCAAAAATGAGCAAAAACCGAAAAAAGCGCTACAAAATGTCCGAAGTTTGAAAATAATTTCTTATTTTTATGCAAAAATGGGAAATAATAGCTTTTTTGTCAGTTCAAGTTCCCAAAACGGCGGGACAAGCCCTCCCCACAAAAATTTCGAAAACCCGAGACAAGCCCTCTCCAAACCGAATGACACCGGACTAAATTAAGTCCGACTAAATTTAGTCCGATTATAAATTTGATCCATTCCAAAACTGCCGGGTTAAACAGTTTAGCGCGAAAAATTAAGTCCAGCTTGATCGGACTAAACAGACTTAAAAATCAGCGCGCTAGCTGTTAAGTCCGTTTAATCCGGAGGTTTTGGAATGGCTTTTTTCAGCATAATTTTTAAACCGTTTAGTCCGATTATAATTAACCCTTTAATCCGGTAAAGGAATAGGCCCCGAGACTCCATGTACATGTACGGACTAAAGTAGCTAATTTTGGCTAAAAAGAACTAAGAAATCAGAAACGCTGTTACTGCACTCTCCAGCGGGTATAGTAAAAGTATAGTTGAAAATATCATCAAAGCAGAAAAATTTAATGTAAAACTCACGGATTTATACCCATAATTTTTGACCCGAACTGACCCGCATAAACCCGCGGGTTGGAAAATCTCAACCCGACCCGACCCGACCCGACCCGCACCAACCCGACCCGATTGCGAACTCTAGTTCAAATTTTATAAAATTGGCTGGTTCTTTAACGGCTTCGTTGAGCTGAGCGGCGCCGTTAAGTTCAAAATGTTCAAAGTTGAATCTTTGTAAAATTGTGCCCTGGAGATATACAATAAGGTAAGTTTCAATAGTGAGTGTATAAATTCAGCTAACGGCGCAATTATTGCGTAATTTTGCCGGCTGAACGGAGTACGGACACACGGATAACTGAATCGACAAGTGTTACATGACATACTAAACCAATCCATAGATAATACGACAAACAACGGTGAACTCCATCAAATCGGATTAACATAAGTCTGAGCTGCAGCTAACCTCCAGTTAAATAGATTTAAAACCTAAATAAATTAAATAAATTTGCGTTTTTAACTAAATCTTAAGCGCCACCTGCGCTAATCTTCATTGAAGCAGTGCATTGGGAATTTAAGCCTGAGCTGAATCGGTTTAAGCTAATCCTTAGTTAATCCGATTTGGTGCAGTCCACCGTAAATCTATAAGTTTCATTCAAAACCTCTAGGCGACCTGGCTGTATAATCTGTGCCACGGAAATGGCCACAATTTCGGCGAAAAGTGTGGACATGAGAAAATAGAGCGCTGTCCACCAGCCCATGATGTTGAGGGCGTGCGAGGACAGCGAGACGATGTTGGACACGTTGTTGCTGATCACCGTCGGGAACACCTCAATAATTAATCTGATTATTGGTGGCGTGATTATTTCGTAATTTTGCCGGCTGAACGGACATACGGCTGTAAGATGGACTCTAAGCATGACATCAGTTACTGTGTGTGTACCCACCCATAGATATTATATGGGTAGCTGAATTGCCGGCAGAACGGAAATATGGCCGTAAGTATGAAACGATAAATGACAAACTATACCAACATACATATATGAAGGTGTATTCGGTATTTTCAATACTTTAAATAGTCCCGAAAGTTTACTTACTGACTTATTTTAACTCGTTCATACGCCTCCGATGTCATTCCTAATCCTCGCACTAAAATAAGTCCAGTCTGTTTAATCCGGTAAAGCAATTACAGACCCTAACTAACTAACAATCCACTCCAAAACGCACCAACATCTTAAGTATATTAATATACATATGACCCGGGTGGTATTTGAGTATGAGGTTGGGTGCCCGATCGGGTTGCTGTAGCACCTCGGTTGTGACAGTGGTATTGAGCACGAGGCCCAGCAGCACACCGCCCACTAGCGACGCCATGGTCAGCACTAGCAGCAGTTTGTCCAAACATTTCTGGCGGGTGGATTGCTGAAATGAACTCGTTACGAATCACCTGATTTTTTTGGAGAACTGACTGATATTTTTTGGAAAACGGAGACAGCATAATAGAAATCATACATGTACACGGGGTCTCGGTCTTATCGCGGAATTTTTGAAACTTTAGGGAGGGCTTGTCTCGACATTTTGGGGGCTTGAATTGGCAAAAGCGCGGAAATTCCCAATTTTTGTCTAAAAATGGGACATTTTGTGCAAAATTCTAATATTTTAAGCGATTTTTTCGCTCTTGGCTCATCTTTGAAGCATTTTACAGCGATCTGGAGCAATTTTAGAGTTTTCGGGCCCCGTTTTTTTCACCACCAAAGCACCAAAGAGGTTGTTGGCTTGTCCCGATGGGGCAAAACTGACGGGGCTTGTGCCAGAATTTCCAATCTGGGGGACCACGGCCCCCCCCACAACCTCCGTGTACATCTGTGGTAGAGATGAACTGTACGATGACCAAAAAGTACTGGAACCTGAGACAGCAAGAACACGCGATTTCATTACGAAGAGAACGATGCACCAAAAGGCAAAGAGCACAGCAATAAGTCACAAAAATTACTCCGCCTGTTTTGTCAGCAATTTCAGAGTCAGATTTAGTGCTCGATCCGAGCAAGCCTATAGTCGAGAAATGACTGAAGGGGCGTAGCCAAAAAAAATTTTTTATGTTTTAAAATTATTTATCTAACGGTGCATAAAATTTGGGGGGGGCTTCTCCGGCTACATTTTGGGGACCTTCCCCACCCCTGATCGACCAAAAATACCCAAAATTTTGTAAAATAAAAAAGTGCTATGTTTACCCAACTTCGCGAACATTTGTGGAATCCTCCCCCAGCCCTTCGATTTGGAGGAGGGGGCGGGGGTCCCGACCATTAAAATCCATGCAAGTCCAATTTTAATGCCAAAATGCCTCACTTTGTATAAAAACCAATGCAAGTTCTTTGATCACAGCTGCATCGAAAGTAAAATTCAAGCTCAAAACAAAAAAATCCATCGAAAGTAAAATTCAAGCTCAGAACAGAAAAATTCCATATATACGCAGTAGGCCGGTGAGGTATATAATACACACACAATCCAGCAAGTCTAGAAATTTTTTTACGCGGACGTTGTCGATTTATTCGCCTTTTTTTATCGGTCTACAAATCCCAGCCCCCATTATCAAAGTAAAATTTTCATCAGTTCAAAAACCAAAATTCTCACCAGCAAATTCTCTTTCCAACATTGAATTGACTCAAACGTTAGCTACTAACGATGTTTTGGTTAATCTAACATTTTCAACGACGAACGTTTTGCTTCGATAAAGCGCAGATCAGCTTACGACAATCCTCCTCGCAGCGCGTCCCTTTCCTTGCAATGCGCTCTGCCAATTCTGCACCCCATCGATTCTAGTTCCGGGCAGATTCCGCAAAGCATTCGTTATCAAAGCCTGACCAACCTTCATAGCAACAAAAAACTTTCAAAAAAGTAACTTTTGAGAACTTTAGCCAGTCCAAAGTGTGATTTTTAACAAGTTCTTACTTTCTAAAGAGCACTCAATTGTCGGCAGATAGTTTCAAATGACATTCTTCCAAAAAACCGGTTTTAAAAGTATACCGTTTTTCCACCAAGTTAGCACCTGTTAGTGTCAAGCCTTACTTTAACTATAAACATCAACACAAAAAAAATGAAAAAATATTTGGCTAATAAAAAACAAACCAAAAATTTTTCAATTTTTTTATTAATAATAAGTCAACGTGAACCGAAACGGAACGCGAAAAGTGAAAATTTATTAACAAACCAACATAATATTTACAATCAACAACTTTGTCACAGGGCTCAGGCTTACGGCGTTGATTAAAACAGGAATCAGTTAATTACACTTCGTATATATTAAAACCATCAACAATAATAACAAAAACCTAAAGTAACTACAATACATGCTTATATTATATACAGACTGCGGTAATTCAAAGCATAATAAAACGTACATCCAACTGCGTCAAAAAATTGGGGGTATACTATATGCTGCGGCTAAATTTTATTGATATCCCCAAGAATATCCCCTAATCGACCAAAAATACCCTAAACTTTCAAAATAGTGCTATTTTAACTATACTTCTGTTTCTGTTCAGATTTTCGGAGCCTTTCTCTCGGACACTCGACTTGGGGGTCCCCACTTTTTTTCTCGATTTACATTTCCTTTGAAATTTCTCGATTTCCTTTGAAAAAAAATAAAAAAATCATAATAAATACAATAATTTTAGCGAGACACTATTACATACATGCCAATCGGTGGAAGTTATAACAAGCACACAATTACAATAATGCATCGGAAGAACAACTAGGCTCGATTCATACTTACAGCCGTATGTCCGTTCAGCCAGCAGAATGACGCCCCTAGCAGCCTAGTGCAGTGGATCAGATAGCCAATGTGACGTCATTATTTTGTCATTTTGTCGGCAGAACCAACGGCTGTAAGTATGAATCAAGCCTTAAAACAAATTTTACAATCAACCTTACTGTCACAAAATATCACAAAACAGCCTAGCCCATCACATAGGGTCGATTCATACTTACGGCCGTACTTAAAAGTAGAACACTATCGTTTAGTAATTTTGTCAGCTGAACGGACATGCGGCTTTAAGTACGAATTGCATTTAAGACAGAACCTTTCGAATGGGGGCACAGATTTTTTGACATTTACCCCTCCCCTCCCGGCAATCCCTCCCCTTTTTGCTGGCTGAATCACCACAAAGACACAATTTTTTGCTTTGGCACTTCGCAGACGTGATTTTACAAAATTTAAAAATTCGAAACACAAAACCGTATTTTCTCTCAAAACAAAACAAAATGTGCCAAAATAGCACTTTTTGCTAGGCAAAGGTCAAAACAAATAAAGCTTCCACCGCAGCCCTCAAATTATACTAGGGCACCTTTGCTCTGCTCTTACCATTCTAAAAATTTAAAAAAACATCCGCCAGTTTTTCTTCAAATTTTGTTAAAGGCATATTAAGGACAATATACACCACCTACTGACCAACTGTAACAGTACCTCTCTCAATTAGACCTATAAATCTAAGTGTTCCTTAAAGTCAAGTTCTAATCAGTATAAAATAAACGACTTGGACAAAATACCCAAATCGAAAACCGAAACAAAAGTCATCATAAAAAAGAAGATTCTTGGAGCCGCATAAAAACTAGCTGACAAAATATGATTGGTTAAAGGACGTTAGCGGCTAGCGCTGATTGGCCAACTTGTGTGAGCCAAGCAGCTACATCATCAGCAATCAGACACTATAAAACACGGTGCAAACGGCAACCAAGCAGTCGGTCTTCGGTAGCTCAATCAGTCTGCACATTGGTTTGGTAATCAGTCAGTCAGTCAGACCCGCTACTGCGCTGGTTTGCCGAGTTGCTGTCGTCAAGTCAAGTCACTACTGTGCTGCAACGTGTATACTAATAAGCATAACTGTAAGTCGTGGTCTTTTGTGTCCTCTTGTATTAGGCTATGTCAGTTAAGTCACAACGCAATGTACCAGCCTGGCAAAGTACAGCATGGGCTGCGACGGTACCAGTGTTATCAGGTGTTCGGCCCTAGACGGTCAGTCCTAAGTACACTCAAGTCTGAATACCCGCGGTTACACAATCAAAAAGTAAAATAACTTTTGAGTTTGAGCAAGCGTCCGTATGCTAAGATGCTTAGAATGTGTAGTATACTATGGATCGATTCATAGTTACAGCCGTATGTCCGCTTAGCCGGTAGAATTACAGAAAATACACACCACATATATACTTATCCATTATCAGTGGCCTGAATTTTTCGCCACTCTTACGGTTGAACGGATATACGGCTGTTATTATGAAACAAAATTAAACATAACCAAAAATTTGAAACGACAAACTGACACTAAAATGTACAATAAAAGCAATATGTAATAGAAACGTAACGATAAAACTACAATGTACAATCAAACAAAACTACCGTCAATATTATTAGCTTTTAAACCGGGTGATGAAATAGCATTACAAGCAGGTCTAGTATACACGTTTTGTTCAAATGCGTGTCCGTTTGTCCGTCAATAAGCTTTTTTAAATTATAAAGTACCGAAGCTAGCGTAAATTTTGCAGTATACCAACTAGTTTATTTACTTTACTGGTGGCAAAAGCAACCTATGGATTTCGTTTTCCTGTCTGTATTTACTTATTTTATTAACAAGATCAAAAAAAAATTTTTACTTTTACTAATCGATTTTTACAAAAAAGGCAAACTACTAAACCTAATTTCACAGAAATCATTCAATGGCTGCCCTCATTCACACTGACAGTGCGACTACGCAATTTGTAAACTTTTTCCGTTTGGCTTCCGCGAGGAGGTGGGCCTTTATCACTCGGCGAACCGGCCGAACTTTTTGAGCTTTTTTTGGCCGATCTTGGTGTGGTTTTCGTCACAGCCATTTTCGCTCGAATTTTCCGCCCGCCCGCCGTTCTTCTGCGCGACCGATTGGTCGCCGATTTCTCGAGTAAATCATCGCTACTGGTCGAGAATGGGTCGCATCCATTTTTTTCTCCGTCAGTTTCGTCCAAAAATCTCAATCGTTTCACCGGGCTTGGATTTTCGGCCAATTTTTGGCCACTTTTCGACATCGATTTATCGCCATGTTTGGTCGAATGTTTTCGCTGGCTGGCAAGCATCGCATTTTGATTATTTATCAAACTAGCAGGCGCCAAAAGTCCGTGAAGTTTTTTCTTGCACGGGGGACAGAGAAAAACCAAGGGCGATTTTTTGCTCATCAATAATCGACCATTTTGGCTGCCAATTTCGGTACAGACCAAATGCCAATGTGCCAAACAAGCGTGGCAGCTGACTGCCAAATCAGTGGCCAAATTAAAACCGTCCTCACAGCCAGGGCATAAGATATTTTCAATATTATCCGTCAGTTCCGAATTATTTTCCAAGTCCGAATTTTCGTCACTACTATTCGACGTAGACGGCTGATCAGTTTGTTGAGGGGCAAAAAACGGCTCCGTCTCGCATTTTCGACCAATTTTTCCATTCACGGTTGCGGATTTCTGCACAGCATTATTTTTCGGATCACACTTCCGACCCCCTTGTTGACTGTTATGGGAATATTCCAAAAATGGGGGAGGACTGACCGGCTTGTTCTTCAGCTTTTCTGGACTAAACAAATGCAGCGGTTTAGTTTCAAAATCAGAGCTAGAGGCAGCGGCTGTTGATTGGCCAGCGATCTTACTCGGTCGGAGATGATTTCTCGCAGCACCGTCGACAATATCGATGCAAATATCATCCGTATGACTGACTTCCAGAGACTGAAAAGCAACAAAAAATTGGGGTCGATTCATACTTACAGCCGTATGTCTGTCAGTAATTCGCTGCACCCGCAAAACTACGAAAAATTACACCACCAAGCATAATATACCTTATGCATTATCGGTTGCGCGATTTTTTCGTGATTCGGCAGGGTCAACCGAACCGAACATACGAATGTAGGTATGAATCAAATCCTAGTCCTTTCCTATGGAAAATTATATCTGTATATACTACTACAGTTAGTGCCAGTTTGGCTAACTTATTAACGAGCATTCGGCTGCAACCTGCAAGCATAAGTCGACCCTGAGATACACCATAGTTTCATCGGAATCAAACAACCGGGCAAGTAGTTTCTCGCGCAAAAAACCATGCATCTCTCAACCAATCATTTCAAAACCAATTACCCGTGTCCGTTTACAAAAACAATGCTGTGGCCATCACAGAGACTAATAAAAACAACTTAAAAACACACTAAAAAAACAGCAATTAATTGCCAACCTGCATTTGTTGTGCAATGGCAGCAGGCTCAGTGTCAGGTTGCTGTTGCAACTGCTCAATCAGATGGCGACTGGCTTCCTCTTCCCGACGACGCTCCTGCTCCCATTCCGCGATCGCCTGAAAATATTAAACACATAAATAAGGGGCAATTCCAAAATGGCATAAACGCTGAGGTTATATATTTTAAATTAAAAAATTCAGCGGCTCATATTATAGTTCTCTTATTTCAATTATTGCGATACTGATATTTGTAGTTTTTTAATTTGAGAACAGTAGCTAAACGTTATTTAATGAGAATAAATTTTATTTCAGTAGCTGTAGAATAAAAATTATATATATTATCTGTACTCAGAAAGGCAACACAGGGCATTGTTGTGTGGTCTAGGTCCCAATCTATCTATCAAAACTTCCCATCCAAATTATGCAACAAAATGGTTAGAGCTAAGTATATATACTTCGTATTAAAAAAATTCGCCGAAACAAAAACAAAACCCTTCCATCCCCCCCTGTTGGGCAGCGTGTCTATATGAACAAGCATTAATTCGGCTTCAAATTATATAGGAATCAGCAATACCTGTTCATATTCCTTGTGAATTTCACCTGGTTCAGCCAAAACCACGTGTGGCATTGACAAACCGGTCTCGTCTAAACATGCAAAACAATCAGTCAAGAAACTCAACAGAATAACAGATGAATCACAATTTTTCCTCCACTTTTATTTTCTTCCTACGAAGCAATAGAACTAATTCACTATTTAATGACTCGAATCTGAACCAAATTTTTTTTGAACAAACTTAACTGCAGGCCATGAAGTCTAGATGACACGATCACGAATATATTTTGTGTAAGGGGGGGGGGGGTGCCTGTATAAGTAAAAAATTCAGGTTCTCCTGCTTCTTTGCGCACTTTTGCCGATGTAAATACACTGACAAACGCACTGAACCAAAAGTGAACCTTCAAGCTTAATTGATTTTATATCTGAGGTAGAGGTGCCTTTGGGGGAGTAACATATTATGTGAAAATAAGCAAAACTAGAGCACTTTGATTTCTGACCTAAGCAGCCCCCCCCCCCATTATATTATAATCCATCAAATATATTATAATCCTTCGTCTAGCCAATCCATGTTAGGAACTAACAGGCCCACTGTTAATCCAGTTAATCTACTAAATCCATCAACTAATCTAGCGTCTACCCTCAGCACTGGAGCTATCATTGGCCGCCGTCCTATTGTCCAATCGCCTGGTCACTTCCCGATGGAACCAGTGGCGGATGCTGGCCCAGAGTTGTTCGTCCACCAGCTTCTGTTCGGCGCGGGCATGTCTGGCCCAGCTGGAAATCCGCATACGGCACATCGGACACAGCAGACTGGTTTCCTGCACGAATGGATTAAAGGGATTAATGGCACAACTAAGGACGGATTAAACGGATTAATGCGGTTAATGCGATTTTAGATACAAGCATGGAGAAACTCAGCATATACATATACATGGAAATATATCCACTGTCTACGTTGCGCCTCTTTTTTCAATTTTTATGTTACTTTTTGGCTTTATATATAATTTAAATGTTTGATGTTGTCTAAATCTGTCCAATGACTCGATTTTACATCTAAGTTTCGTTGCATAAAAAGTTATCAGTTGAACAAACACAGACTAGACTCCTTCCTGCCAATTGGATTTTTCCAACCACTCCAAATTTGTCCCGTATAAACACTCACTTGCACATTTTGGTCAAAGCAAGGTTTGCAAAACTTGTGACAGCACGGCAGGACAACAGGAAAAATGAGAATTTCCAAACAAATCGGGCATACCACGTCTTCTCTGGAGGGCTTCTCAGAAAATGCGCTTTTTTCGGACATCTTGAAATCTAACAGAATTGACAAAGAAACTATAATATATACTTGTGATGGGCCTTCTCGACCTCGTGTTTAGTTGGCACGAAAAGGAAACAAAGACGTATATCTAAGTTGAAACTCACTGAGAACCAGTAAAATATATTCGTACGTTACGCTGTTGAACAGACGCTAGCGGCTTAAGGGATCAAGTGCAGTTGGGGGAGGGGGGAATAGCGGACCTATTTTTTGGAGTAGAGCACCCTAAGGGAAGCATTTTTGATAATAAAACCCCAATCCACAAATTTGAATTTTCTGAGATATGACCCCTTGAAAAATGCATTTTAAGTGTTTTTGGAAGTGACCGTAGACCGTAAGTTCGAAGCCAAAAACGGCTATATATAATCTCTGTTTTTGGATAGTTTTGAGTGCGTTACGATTTTTACGGCATCGTCTAGGCTTAGCTTGCAGAATTTTCTAGGCTAAGCTGGCAGGATTTTTCCTGAAAATTTCGATTTTTTGGTTCTCCTAAGCCTAAGCCTAAGCCTGGACCTAAGCCTAAGCCTAAGCCCTATAAGCCTAAGCCCAAGCCTAAAGCCCTTGAGGCGAAGTTTGAATTAGGTCTGGCGAATTCGGCCCATTTTTCGGAAGGCACGGGGTCATAGTGCCTTTGTTTTGATCCTAAAAAATTATAAACAAGCACGTCTAGGACGGAAAAACACAGGTTTCTGAAAAAAATTACGAAAACGTACCTCAGTGAAGGTTCAGATTTCGGGGGGTCGTATCTCAGAAAATCTAAAAAAACTATTTCCCCCCAATGCATTTAACCCGGCTAAGTATATATGCATCGACCCAAAGCTTTGGTCGAGGACTTAAGTCGAGGTCGACATCCCATATCTAGTTTATGACAGCGTGTGGCATATTGTGCGGTAGCTTTTGGGCCTATGTAACTATATGTAGGTTACATTCTGCAGTTTTACCCTTTGAGCAATTTAATCAAGCATTTTTGAAACACTAACACTAACTTTAGGGTTAGAATGTGAAACGTACGTCTAATGACAGCACTCGGCTAGACATCCAAATTAAAATGATAATAAATACTTTATAAATACAAATTAACTTTAATACTTGATCCAGTGGCGTAGCCAGGGGGGCAGGGGGGGGGGCCGGGGGGGGGGGGCAGGAATAAACAATTTGGGCCGCGTAGCACGCCCCCCCCCACAGGAAAACTTTTTCCAGAAATAACCCAGAAAAAACCCAGAGAATATCTCTGTAAACAAAAACAATCCAGAAAAAAACCAGAAAAAACCAAGAAAAATCCAGAAAAAACCAAGAAAAAATCCGCAAAAATTTCCGTGAAACATCCGAAAAACCCCAGAAACTCAATTTTCTGAGGGTTTTCTAAATTATTATAAAAATGCCCTTTCACTAAGGGCAGCAGTGTGGGTAGAATAGGAAAGTTGGCTGATCTACAGCGGAAAAATGCTAATAAGCTTGTCAAACACCCGGGACAAGTTTTGCAGCCGAATAGGGAAACTCAGCTTGCTAAATGAAGCGGACAAGAGTTGCGTCAGAATAGCAGTCGCCCTGCGACACGTTACTGCTTTCTGCACCCTATTCGCGCGAATAATTAGGGAAACCATTTTTGACTAGCACTCACGACTTAGATCAGGTGTATAGATTATAAAGTATTAATACTCTACAGATTATTTCATTACCTATTTCATTTAAATTTCTCCATGCGCAATCTATTTTAGTTTTGTATATAGACATCGTTCCCGAAAATTACAAATGAGTAATGGCGTATTTCAACTTAACATTGTATTATAGAATGAACGACTAATATTGAATACGAATAACAATACAACCGTATAACTCTAGTTAATACAAATAACTAAGGAATTTATATAAGCATAAACTTCATTTACATACGTAACAATAAAAATGAATGGCTATCGAATGATTATTTTATTACGGATGAACAATTATTTCTTCTGGACATATATAGCTTGCTCAGAAAATAACATCAAGAACCAATGAAGTACACGACACTTACACGACAACACGCAGCTTGCTGATGATAATGGCTGATTAATTCGCGCGAATAGGGTGCAGAAAGCAGTAACGTGTCGCAGGGCGACTGCTATTCTGACGCAACTCTTGTCCGCTTCATTTAGCAAGCTGAGTTTCCCTATTCGGCTGCAAAACTTGTCCCGGGTGTTTGACAAGCTTATTAGCATTTTTCCGCTGTAGATCAGCCAACTTTCCTATTCTACCCACACTGCTGCCCTTAGTGAAAGGGCATTTTTATAATAATCCTATTTCTTTTTCCGCTGCAGCAATTTTACTTGACGACAGGAAAGCTGACACTTGGATTGTATATTGTATGATTACATTCTGAAAAGTGATAGTCGCGCACGCGTATGCTGCACTACCTACTTATTTCTACAAAGCCACTAACAGTACACAATTGGCATTGTCGTATTTGTCATTATTTTGGGTTAATAATTAATATATACATTAATTTTGGTCAAAGTGACGTTATATTCGTGTTCGGCAACTCAAATTAACCCTTTTCACGGTTTTTCAAAAAAATTTAAAATATTCAAAAATTTGGTCAAATTGACCATTCTGGCACTTTGCCAGGGCTACGAAAGTGGACCAGTCAACACCACGCGTACCAAACAATATCAACTGACACCCCCGCGACTATGTATTAAGATGCACCCGAAATACAGAACGAGAGGTTATCCATAAACGCGTTATACATTGAGAAAATCATGAAATATCATCTTTTCAACGGTATCACAGGGGGTGCACCAGTTCTGGCTACTACGTAAACCTGACAACAAATCCAATACCACGCTGTAATGCACAATGCATGGGTTTATATTCGAATACAAGACGGCAGACCTTCATCTATCACCGTTTTGGCTACACTGCCTACATATTTACTGTCTAGTACACACAGCCGTAGTTGACCACTGAGCACTATTTTGGATGAAAACAATAGTTTTTCGTCAAAATAAAGGTACAGTCAAATGGTGCAACTTTAGCCTCAGGGGCAACTGTAGCCAAAATCAGATTTGCAGCAGGTCTTGTGTTCGTACGTACGACGATTGCGTATTTCGAATTCTAATTTGCATGTCCTGCAAACTACATATGTCACACGATGTAATGCAGAAAAAATAACGGTCGTAAGTGATGTTTTGTTTCTTGCAGCTGTCCACAAAGTTTGACTACGTTTTTCACTTACAGCTGATTCTACAGTTTATTGGGATCATATCTTGTAGACCGTTTTATGTTTTACTGTAATTTCTTTTGTATTACATTCTGTATTTATTGAAAATTAGTTGAGAATAAGTTTTGAATATCACTTGCTAACAGCTAATCAGAAAATTGCGATGGCTAATGTTGCACCGTGATACCCAACATTCGGCTAGAGTTGCCCCACCGGCTACTCTCGTGGTTGGTCATTCCCGATCGGTGATCGTCAGTCAAAATCCTTCTCACAAGCACATGCGCCTGAGGATCATCTACTGCGGCAACGGCGGGCTTGTCAGAACCTTCATTTAAAGAAAGTAGGCCGCAACTGAAAAATTTCATCCCGCAAAAACCCGGCCAAAAGTGGTTCGCAAACCAGTTCATTTTTCATGCATGTAACTGTTAAAAATGAATGATCGTGGGCCGTGGCTCATGAAATGGAGGCACGAGTGGGGTATGTCGAATTTGTTTCAAATGAGACAGGTTTAGTCAGCGTCAACCTTTTGGTTTCAGCTTCTAGTTAAAGTTAAAGGGTAACGCCTAGAAAATGGGTACACCGCGGCTCCACTTTTCTGCTAAGGTGAAATTGGTGAAAATGACTGGTTCTGAAAAGGCTCATAGGAGTTTTCAGTTAGAGTTCTGGAAGTGCTCCAAGTGTGAAGCTTTGCCGGGGTAGCAACCTGGACTTTGACTTTCATCCGAGGCCGAAAGGTATGTAAGCTGATACTGAACTGGTAGAGCAGGCGGAGTCTGCTGCGCGAGAACGAACCTGATGGTGAAACTGACTTAACGACTTGTTGGGTTTACACTCATCTTCACCCAATCAACAAAATCGATACCCTGATAAAAAAATTGGGTCGCTGCAGCGTAACCAGTCGCCACTGCAGCAGACGGCCTAGTTCGTTGATCGGATCGTAGAAGCGGACTATAAAACACGCTTGGCCACTGTTAAATTCTTAGAAGAGACTAAGCTTGATACGCTAGATCATGTGTACCGATATTTTTGTCTGCCAAAACGTGACAATATAGGGATCTTATTTGAACAAGAACTGATTCGCATCACTGACATTGAGCAGCTGCAGACATTTTCGAGGGCAGTACAGACTTCCGAATTTGATCCGATACGGTGTGTGATGGACTGGAGGCCTATTTAAAAGACTATTTAGCTGCTCAAATGGATCTATAATGATTCAGGGACTTCCAGAACCTCAAGGAAATTTTTTGCGTTTTTGCCTAAGTTTGCCTTTTTTCTTTAGTGCCTATAAGCATTTTTGTTGCATTTTTTTACTGCTTCAGATTAAGAATTTGTTGCTGTACGTTCTAAGTGGTTTTGGAGTAAAAAATGTGAGAAAGAAATTTTTTTTGCTTCAGAATGTTGAAATTTTAAATTTTGTGAGTCTCTTGGATGAATATGATATTTTTTCAAATGAGTATACTATAGCCATAAGCTGTGAAAATAGTGTTTTTGGGCCTTAGGAATCGCGCGAAACAGTTTATAATTTAGCCTGGGCAGCCATTTAGCTCCTGAGGAGTGATTTAGACGAACTGGCTATACTTGCCCCATCTTGGGGGTAAAGGTAGCCGGGCATCATTTTGGTCTCTGGAAGGCAGACTGTACATATTAGCTGAATTTAAACAATAGAATGCAAAATTTCAACTGCCATTCCATATTTTAGGCAAAAAAAAATCAGAGCGAAATAGCCATAATTTTTCAAGATATCAGTTTGAAAAAAATTTTTGGCTAAAGTTGCACCATTTGACTGTATATTCCCGTTCAGCACCTCAAATTAATCTTTTCCACAGTTTATCAACAAAAATGACAAAATTCAAAAATTTGGTCAAATTGACCATTTTGGCACTTTGCCAGGGTTGCCAAATTGGAACAGCGCACATGACGCGGACCAAACACTATCCACGGACACCCCTACGCCTGCATATTAAGATGCAAGAGAAATACAGAACGAGCGGTTATCCATAAAAGCGTTATACATTGACAAAGTCATGAAAAACCATGTTTCCAAGGGTGTCAGAGGGGGGTGCACCAGTTCTGGCTACTGGGTAAATCTGACAGCAAAACTAATATCACGCTGCAATGCACAGTATATGGGTTTATATTCGCATACAAAACGACAGGCCTCCATCTATAACGGTTTTGGCTGTACTGCCCGTGAGTAGCCTAACCCCCTAATACACGTAAAATACCTTCCGGACCCCCTCCCTAGGCATACAGTGACACGATCGACTCCAAAAGGGGAGACGCACTACAACCCTACTACACTACCATGCATACAAGAGATCAGACTTAGGCTGTTTGCGTGACTTCTCAAAAGCTGGCGCCATTGAATTTTTGACTTTGCCATTTTTCGAGGCCCAAAAAAGGGCTTTCCCCCCTCCCAGCACAGCCAAAACGGCAAAAGCCTAGAACACCATTTTGTTAATGACACTATTCCCAATCAGAACAAATGTAAAAAACACAAAAAAGTGCCTCGCCAAGAAGGATTTCTTGAGTTATGCGTCGGGGAAAAAAAAAAAAAGACGGAAAAATCCGAGTTTGCGGAAGGCGATTTTTCATATCTCGAGTAATACCCAACCGATTTGCCTGAAATTTGGCCAGCATGTAGCCCTCCCCCAGGCACGTGCACACACCAAATTAAAACCAGTTTGCTTGCATAAATTTTTAGTTATTGAAAAAATTAATTTTGAAATTCTGCAATGTGGAGTGTCGTTCCTATTCTAGGGTTAGGCGCTATCGCGCCTACCCTGATTAGAAAAAACCCGGAAAAATCCCAGAAAAAACCCAGAAGTCATTTTGGTTTCTGGGTATTTTCTGGAAAGTTTTCCTGTGCCCCCCCCCCCCCCCCGGTAGACAAACTTCGAAAATTTTTCGGGCAAAAAGGCACTTTGGCCCCTCCCTCAACTTGATCCTGGCTACGCCCAAAACCCAAACTAAGCGTAATAATAACTTTTTCATCTCTTTCCTGCCTGGCACATCACATAAAAAATATAGTCGAAAATGCTGATCTTAGCCTAGGCTTCTTCTTTTGGCTAAATTTAGGCTCAGGCTTAGGCGTAGCACAGGAGAAAATATTAGTACAAAAAATCTACAAAAAAAGTACAAAAAGTTATAGGGGGGGCTGCGACCCTCTAAGGGGGGGGCTCAAATCGCTAAGGGGGGGGGGCTGCAGCCCACCCAGCCCCCCCTCCCTAAAGTGGCGTACCCAGGGGGGGGGGGGCTTGGGGTCCATCCGCCCCCCTTCGCTATTTTAGCCCCCCCCCCCTTCGCGATTTCAGCCCCCCCCCCCTTTTTACACTTTTTTTCCTATGGTCTTCTTTGGTTTTATGACACCGCTGAAAAAAATTTTCTGGCACGTTCCCAATTGACTAAAATTACACTGAAATTTCAAAAATTTTCCAAAATTTTCTTTCGAGGGAATCTCGCCCCTAATTCATTACTGCTCTAATGTATATACATGACTTATATCTGCTATGGTGTATTAATAATAAGTAATGCTGACAACTACTATTGGTATTTAGTTATATATTTTGTGTGGCTTTTAATTAAAAACCGTGTGGTGGGTGATGTGGAGGACGAACGTCTAAGGACAGCCCTTGTCACCCATGGTTTTTCTTCGATTTTTTCCTGTATACAACGTATTTTTCAGGTTTGCTAGTCCCCCCATGAGCCGATTTTTCGTGCTTTTTTTATCTAAATAGGTTAAAAGTTTGAAATATTTGACATAATCTGACTCTGAACAGACCGCTGCTACAACTATGATTTCACAACAAGTGTTGCTTAGAAATGCTTTTTCAATGCAAATTTTATTTAAAAATTCTAAAAAAGCTTCAGCTTCTGGGGGCTGCCGCCCCCAGACCCCTGCAACCACTATGAATTCACAACACCGGAAAAATAATTTCGAAATGTCACTGAAAAATGACGGAAAAACGAAGGAAAAATTTCCTTCACATTTCCTCTCTATTTCTGTCAAATTTCCTCCAATTACAATTCTCACTTTCCGTCACATTTCAGACACATTTCGGCAACATGCAATATTTCCTTCTTCCGTCACATTTCCTCCATTTAGTCCAACTTTCCGTCACTTTTCGGCACATATTTTTCCTTCACTTTTCGGTCATATTTTCTTCACTTTTCGGTCATATTTTCTTCACTTTTCGGTCATATTTCCTTCACTTTTCGGTCATATTTCCTTCACTTTTCGGTCTTTCCTTCACTTTTCGGTCATATTTCTTTCACATTTCCTTCACTTTTCGGTCATATTTCCTTCGGTCATGTTTCCGTTATATATATTTTCGTTTACTTTTCGGTTCTATTTCCTTTCACTTTCCTACATATTTGTGCTAGATTTCGTTGCCTTTTCTGTATATTTTTTACAAGTTTCTGCTTCAATTGACGTGCTTTTCGAATTCTTACTTTTTTCCGCATTGTTACGAATACATTTCAGTCAAAGCATAGGTCATTTTTCATGCTTTTTTAGCAAGATTTCCGCTGTTCATGCTCACGTTGTCATTAGCGTCGACGGTGGTGAGATTGATTGCAGCCCACTTAAAGTGGTAGTTTCATTTTTGAGGTTTTTGCAATTTCAGTGCAAACTTTGCAAACACAGTACTCGGTTACGAATGATAAATTTGGCACAGCAATTTAGAAGAAGAAGAAGAAGTTTATTTATTTAATTTAAAGGTCAAAATCCGGATCAAGTGCAGTTGGGGGGGGAATAGTGGACCTATTGTTTGGAGTAGCGCACCTTGAGGGAAACATTTTTTGTAATAGAACCCCGATCCACAAGTTTGGATTTTCTGAGCTATGACCCCTTGAAAATTAAGATCAAGTGCAGTTAGGGGGGGAAAATAGTGGACCTATTTTTTGGAGTAGAGCACCTTGAGGGAAGCATTTTTTTGTAATAGAACCCCTCAGTGTTTTTTTTTCGTCAAAAATTTTGCGTCGTCTGACGCACATGCCCAAATTTTTTTGCGTCATTTTGAAAAAAAGTGCGCAGAGCGGTTATAATGCTATCTATGCACGAGTTTTAGGTGAAAATCACTTTATTATGGCAATGGCCGTCCTCAGTTACGATTTTGGGATTTCAAAAAATTTTTCTGAAAAAATTTTCAATTCTACATTTAAAAATTTCGGGGGGAATGGCTTTTTGATTTTTTGTAATGGGTTAAAATGCACTGTTTCAATATTAACATAAAACTGTGAATTTATTGAAAATAAGGGGGTAGTGTCGCGAAAGCAGTTTTGCTCATAGGCTGTGAAAATAGAACTTTTTGTTTTGAAGTAGTACATTCAATGAGAAGCTAGTCCAACGCTGTATGGTATCAAATAATTACTGCCAGACATCACACTATCAATATTGACAAATATCTTGGACCAATCGTCATTAGTAAGCTAGACATCACACAATAGGGACATAAAAGTTCGAAAAATCAAGCCAGATATCAGATTGGCCAGCTTGTGAAGTACACATAATGTGTGGACGCACAATTTTTTGCGACAAATAAGAAAAAAGAAAATTGAAGGTTCGTTTTTCTTTTGATTTGAAAAAAAGCGTCTACATTTTTCAGAATTTATCATTATTGCTGTTACTATTTTACAGTTTAAGTACACCTTCACAGTTCAAACTAGTATTACTCTACAGCTGCTACAGTTATCTGCACTAAATTTTGTGTGAATAAACTACAACATATGTGCTGTTAGTCTGTGTAAAAAAACTAAACAGAAAAATTGACAAATGTGACTAAAAAATGGAATGTGAATAGGTTTTTTTTTCGTAATTTTTCCGAATTTGAGACATTATTGCAAACTATATGCTGCACCAATTTTCCTGAAACTTGGCAAAATAATTTGCCTTTAGATAGATTTTTAAAATATAGAAAGAACAATTTCTAACATTTTACGGAACAAGTTTTACAGTCGCGCAAAATCGACTGCTTTCGCGACACTACCCCCTTAACTCAGTTCCCCTGGAGACGGCATCTTTACACCAAATTAGGTTGGCAGGAAGTAGGAACTGAGCTATTAACACTGTAAACACGCAGCTAGTTTCAGCAGATATATGTCATAGAATCTCCTATTCCACATTTTGATACTATCGCGGCAATCATCTAAATATCTATCGGCATTAATTGATGCTTTTAAGACACTTGCTGGGTGCGGCATGGTTCGACAATTGTTCTATGGCATTTGTTCAAATCATATGTAATCTTAATCATAACTAATCATAATAGGTTGTGCTCTGTCATTGAACCAGTTGTAGCTGTATATACAGATCAAGCTTTACACGTTAAACACGTCAGAAAGTTTTACAAATTTAATGGTTTCCACGCACTTTCGGAAAATTTTTCAAAATTTTCACGACGAAAATGCCATTTTCGGCACTTTTTGGCCAAATCAGCTATGACATCCTTCAGCCTCAGCCGAAAAAAAGTGCGTCACGGGACGCACATGGCCAAAAAAAAAGTGCGAAATTTCGGAAAAAAAGTGCGGCGTTTCGCACTTTTTGACGCAAAAAAAAACACTGGAACCCCTATCCACAAATTTGGATTTTCTGAGCTATGACCCCTTGAAAATTGCATTTTCAGTGTTTTGGAAGTGAACGTAGGCCAAAGTTCGAAGCCAAAAATGGCTATAATCTTTGTTTTTGGATACTTTTGAGTGAGTTATGATGTTTTAAGGCA
This sequence comes from Trissonchulus sp. WLG1_4, assembly GCA_030248245.1. Classification (NCBI taxonomy): domain Eukaryota; kingdom Metazoa; phylum Nematoda; class Enoplea; order Enoplida; family Ironidae; genus Trissonchulus; species Trissonchulus sp. WLG1_4. The sequence continues at coordinate 724 of JASANF010007329.1, read as the reverse complement.
TCGTCTAGGCTTAACTGGCAGGATTTTTTCTGAAAATTTCGAAATTTTATTGCCTAAGCCTGAGCCTAAGCCTGAGCCTGAGCCTAAGCCTAACCCTGATACTAAGCCTAAGCTACATACTAAGCCTAAGCCTAAGCCCAAGTTCGAATTTCGTCAAAAATTGGACGTTTCTGGCGAGTTTGGCCAATTTTTCGGCAGGAACCCGGTCAAAGAGCCTTTATTTTGATACTAAAATTTGTAACTAATAATCTGACACGATTTTGACACCATTAGAACGAAAAAAACAAGAGCTTCGGGAAAAAATTGCGAAAACGTACCTCCACTGAGGGTTTTAATTTCGGGGGTCGTATCCAGTAGCGTACCCAGGATTTCGCGAAGGGGGGGGCTGAACTGATGGTCGCACCTTTGACCGGGGGGGGGGGGGGGCGAAGGGTGAAAACGACACGCAGTTGGGGGCAGTCCGCAGAAAGTTCAGCTTTTTAAAATTTTTTTACTGATTTCATTGATATCGCAAAAGTTTTATTTACGCAACATGTCGTGCAATCATAGTGGTTGCAGGGGTCTGGGGGCGGCAGCCCCAGAAGCTGGAGCTTTTTTAGAATTTTGAAATAAATTTTGCATTGAAAAACCATTTCTAAGCAACAGTTGTTGTGAAATCATAGTGGTTGCAGGGGTCGGGGGTGAATTGTGACGTTTTGAATTCGTATTTTATGGTATTCTTCAT
>JASANF010007328.1:0-20154 GCA_030248245.1 Trissonchulus sp. WLG1_4 | reverse complement strand
TCAAAATTGGCTTTTTGCAAACCCAAATTTTTGTTCGAATTCTGGCAATTATGATCTTTTGTCCGTAACTGAAAAAATAGTGGGCAAGAGACTTTTCCAGTGACATGGACAAGTGTAGAACTTTTAATTACATATTTGGAGATCAAAATTGGCTTTCAAAACCCAATTTGTTATCGAACTCTGGCAATTATGATCTTTTGTCCGTAACTAAAAAAATAGTGGGCAAGTAACTTTTCCAGTGACGTGGACAAGAGTAGAACCCTCAATTACATATTTGGAGATCAAAATTGGCTTTCAAAACCCAATTTTTGATCGAATTCTGGCAATTACGATCTTCTGTCCGTAACTGAAAAATTAGTGGACAAGTGAGTTTTCCAGTAACGTGGACAAGTGTAGAACTCTCAATTACATATTAGGAGATCAAAATTGGCTTTTAGAACCCACTTTTTGTTCGAATTCTGGCAATTATGATCTTTTGTCCGTAACTGAAAAAATAGTGGACAACTGACTTTTGCAGTAACGTGGACAAGTGTAGAACTCTCAGTTACATTTTTGGAGATCGAAATTGGCTTTCAAAACCCAATTTTTAATCGAATTCTGGCAATTATGATCTTTTGTCCGTAACTGAAAAAATAGTGGGCAAGTGACGTTTCCAGTGACATGGACAAGTGTAGCACTTTTAATTACATTTTTGGAGATCAAAATTGGCTTTCAAAACCCAATTTTTGATCGAATTCTGGCAATTATGATCTTTTGTCCGTAACTGAAAAAATAGTGGGCAAGTGACTTTTCCAGTGACATGGACAAGTGTAGAACTTTTAATTACATATATGGAGATCAAAATTGGCTTTTAAAACCCAATTTTTGATCGAATTCTGGCAATTATGATCTTTTGTAAGTAACTGAAAAAATAGTGGACAAGTGACTTTTCCAGTGACGTGGACAAGTGTAGAACTCTCAATTGCATATTTGGAGATCACAATTGGCTTTCAAAACCCAATTTTTGATCGAATACTGGCAATTATGGTCTTTTGTCCGTAACTAAAAAAATAGTGGGAAAGTGACTTTTCCAGTGACGTGGACAAGTGTAGAACTCTCAATTACATATTTGGAGATCAAAATTGGCTTTCAAAACCCAATTTTTAATCGAATTCTGGCAATTATGATCTTTTGTCCGTAACTGAAAAAATAGTGGGCAAGTGACGTTTCCAGTGACATGGACAAGTGTAGCACTTTTAATTACATTTTTGGAGATCAAAATTGGCTTTCAAAACCCAATTTTTGATCGAATTCTGGCAATTATGATCTTTTGTCCGTAACTGAAAAAATAGTGGGCAAGAGACTTTTCCAGTGACATGGACAAGTGTAGAACTTTTAGTTACATATATGGAGATCAAAATTGGCTTTTAAAACCCAATTTTTGATCGAATTATGGCAATTATGATATTTTGTTCGTAACTTAAAAAATAATGGACAAGTGACTTTTCCAGTGAAGTGGACAAGTGTAGAACTCTCAATTACATATTTGGAAATCAAAATTGGCTTTCAAAACCCAATTTTTGATCGAATTCTGGCAATTATGATCTGTTGTCCGTAACTGAAAAAATAGTGGGCAAGTGACTTTTCCAGTGACGTGGACAAGTGTAGAACATTTAATTACATATATGGAGATCAAAATTGGCTTTTGAAACCCAATTTTTGATCGAATTTTGGCAATTATGATCTTTTGTCCGTAACTGAAAAAATAGTGGGCAAGAGACTTTTCCAGTGACATGGACAAGTGTAGAACTTTTAGTTACATATATGGAGACCAAAATTGGCTTTTAAAACCCAATTTTTGATCGAATTCTGGCAATTATGATCTTTTGTCCGTAACTTAAAAAATAGTGGACAAGTGACTTTTCCAGTGACGTGGACAAGTGTAGAACTCTTAATTACATATTTGGAGATCAAAATTGGCTTTCAAAACCCAATTTTTATCGAATTCTGGTAATTATGTTCTTTTGTCCGTAACTGAAAAAATAGTGGGCAAGTGACTTTTCCAGTGACATGGACAAGTGTAGAACTTTTAATTACATATATGGAGATCAAAATTGGCTTTTAGAACCCAATTTTTGATGGAATTCTGGCAATTATGGTCTTTTGTCCGTAACTGGAAAAATAGTGGGCAAGTGACTTTTTCAGTGACGTGGACAAGTGTAGAACTCTCAATTACATATTTGGAGATCAAAATTGGCTTTCAAAACCCAATTTTTGATCGAATTCTGGCAATTATGATCTTTTGTCCGTAACTAAAAAAATAGTGGGAAAGTGACTTTTCCAGTGACGTGGACAAGTGTAGAACTCTCAATTACATATTTGGAGATCAAAATTGGCTTTCAAAACCCAATTTTTAATCGAATTCTGGCAATTATGATCTTTTGTCCGTAACTGAAAAAATAGTGGGCAAGTGACGTTTCCAGTGACATGGACAAGTGTAGCACTTTTAATTACATTTTTGGAGATCAAAATTGGCTTTTAAAACCCAATTTTCGATCGAATTATGGCAATTATGATATTTTGTCCGTAACTTAAAAAATAATGAACAAGTGACTTTTCCAGTGACGTGGACAAGTGTAGAACTCTTAATTACATATTTGGAGATCAAAATTGGCTTTCAAAACCCAATTTTTCATCGAATTCTGGTAATTATGTTCTTTTGTCCGTAACTGAAAAAATAGTGGACAACTGACTTTTCCAGTGAAATGGACAAGTGTAGAACTCTCAATTACATATTTGGAGATCAAAATTGGCTTTCAAAACCCAATTTTTGATCGAATTCTGGCAATTATGATCTTTTGTCCGTAACTGAAAAAATAGTGGACAAGTGACTTTTCCAGTGACGTGGACAAGTGTAGAACTCTCAATTACATATTTGGAGATCAAAATTGGCTTTCAAAACCCAATTTTTAATCGAATTCTGGCAATTATGATCTTTTGTCCGTAACTGAAAAAATAGTGGGCAAGTGACGTTTCCAGTGACATGGACAAGTGTAGCACTTTTAATTACATTTTTGGAGATCAAAATTGGCTTTTAAAACCCAATTTTCGATCGAATTATGGCAATTATGATATTTTGTCCGTAACTTAAAAAATAATGGACAAGTGACTTTTCCAGTGACGTGGACAAGTGTAGAACTCTTAATTACATATTTGGAGATCAAAATTGGCTTTCAAAACCCAATTTTTCATCGAATTCTGGTAATTATGTTCTTTTGTCCGTAACTGAAAAAATAGTGGACAACTGACTTTTCCAGTGAAATGGACAAGTGTAGAACTCTCAATTACATATTTGGAAATCAAAATTGGCTTTCAAAACCCAATTTTTGATCGAATTCTGGCAATTATGATCTGTTGTCCGTAACTGAAAAAATAGTGGGCAAGTGACTTTTCCAGTGACGTGGACAAGTGTAGAACTTTTAATTACATATATGGAGATCAAAATTGGCTCTTGAAACCCAATTTTTGATCGAATTCTGGCAATTATGATCTTTTGTCCGTAACTGAAAAAATAGTGGACAAGTGACGTTTCCAGTGACATGAACAAGTGTAGCACTTTTAATTACATATTTGGAGATCAAAATTGGCTTTCTAAACCCAATTTTCGATCGAATTCTGGCAATTATGATCTTTTGTCCGTAACTGAAAAAATAGTGGGCAAGAGACTTTTCCAGTGACATGGACAAGTGTAGAACTTTTAGTTACATATATGGAGACCAAAATTGGCTTTTAAAACCCAATTTTTGATCGAATTCTGGCAATTATGATCTTTTGTCCGTAACTTAAAAAATAGTGGACAAGTGACTTTTCCAGTGATGTGGACAAGTGTAGAACTCTTAATTACATATTTGGAGATCAAAATTGGCTTTCAAAACCCAATTTTTATCTTATTAGTGTAATTATGTTCTTATGTCCGTAACTGAAAAAATAGTGGGCAAGTGACTTTTCCAGTGACATGGACAAGTGTAGAACTTTTAATTACATATATGGAGATCAAAATTGGCTTTTAGAACCCAATTTTTGATGGAATTCTGGCAATTATGGTCTTTTGTCCGTAACTGAAAAAATAGTGGGCAAGTGACTTTTTCAGTGACGTGGACAAGTGTAGAACTCTCAATTACATATTTGGAGATCAAAATTGGCTTTCAAAACCCAATTTTTGATCGAATTCTGGCAATTATGATCTTTTGTCCGTAACTGAAAAAATAGTGAACAGGTGAGTTTTCCAGTAACATGGACAAGTGTAGAACTCTCAATTACATATTAGGAGATTAAAATTGGCTTTCAAAACCCAATTTTTGATCGAATTCTGGCAATTATGATCTGTTGTCCGTAACTGAAAAAATAGTGGGCAAGTGACTTTTCCAGTGACGTGGACAAGTGTAAAACTTTTAATTACATATATGGAGATCAAAATTGGCTCTTGAAACCCAATTTTTGATCGAATTCTGGCAATTATGATCTTTTGTCCGTAACTGAAAAAATAGTGGACAAGTGACGTTTCCAGTGACATGAACAAGTGTAGCACTTTTAATTACATATTTGGAGATCAAAATTGGCTTTCTAAACCCAATTTTCGATCGAATTCTGGCAATTATGATCTTTTGTCCGTAACTGAAAAAATAGTGGGCAAGAGACTTTTCCAGTGACATGGACAAGTGTAGAACTTTTAGTTACATATATGGAGACCAAAATTGGCTTTTAAAACCCAATTTTTGATCGAATTCTGGCAATTATGATCTTTTGTCCGTAACTTAAAAAATAGTGGACAAGTGACTTTTCCAGTGACGTGGACAAGTGTAGAACTCTTAATTACATATTTGGAGATCAAAATTGGCTTTCAAAACCCAATTTTTATCGAATTCTGGTAATTATGTTCTTTTGTCCGTAACTGAAAAAATAGTGGGCAAGTGACTTTTCCAGTGACATGGACAAGTGTAGAACTTTTAATTACATATATGGAGATCAAAATTGGCTTTTAGAACCCAATTTTTGATGGAATTCTGGCAATTATGGTCTTTTGTCCGTAACTGAAAAAATAGTGGGCAAGTGACTTTTTCAGTGACGTGGACAAGTGTAGAACTCTCAATTACATATTTGGAGATCAAAATTGGCTTTCAAAACCCAATTTTTGATCGAATTCTGGCAATTATGATCTTTTGTCCGTAACTGAAAAAATAGTGAACAGGTGAGTTTTCCAGTAACATGGACAAGTGTAGAACTCTCAATTACATATTAGGAGATTAAAATTGGCTTTCAAAACCCAATTTTTGATCGAATTTTGGCAATTATGATCTTTTGTCCGTAACTGAAAAAATAGTGGGCAAGTGACTTTTCCAGTGACGTGGACAAGTGTAGAACTCTCAATTACATATTTTGAGATCAAAATTGGCTTTCAAAACCCAATTTTTGATCGAATCCTGGCAATTATGATCTTTTGTCCGTAAGGCCGTGTTTACATTGAGCTTTTTTTTAGCTGCTCGAGCAGCTAAAAAAAAGCTCAATGTAAACACGGCCTAACTGAAAAAATAGTGCGCAAGTGACTTTTCCAGTGACATGGACAAGTGTAGTACTTTTAATTGCATATATGGAGATCAAAATTGGCTTTTACAACCCAATTTTTGATCGATTTCTGGCAATTATGATCTTTTGTCCGTAACTGAAAAAATAGTGAACAAGTGACTTTTCCAGTGACATGGACAAGTGTAGCACTTTTAATTACATATTTGGAGATCAAAATTGGCTTTCAAAACCCAATTTTTGATCGAATTCTGGCAATTATGATCTTTTGTCCGTAACTGAAAAAATAGTGGGCAAGTGACTTTTCCAGTGACGTGGACAAGTGTAGAAATCTCAATTACATATTTGGAGATCAAAATTGGCTTTTAAAACCCAATTTTTGATCGAATTCTGGCAATTATGCTCTTTTGTCCGTAAAGCCGTGTTTACATTGAGCTTTTTTTTTGCCATTTCCGGCATTTTTCAGCTGCTCAAGCAGCTGGAAAAAAGCTGGAGCAGCTGGAAAAAAGCCGGAAATGTCGAAAAAAACTGCAGCTTTTTTTCAGCTGCTCGAGCAGCTGAAAAAAAGCTCAATGTAAACACGGCCTAACTAAAAAAATAGTGGGCAAGTGACTTTTCCAGTGACGTGAACAAGTGTAGAACTCTCAATTACATATTTGGAGATCAAAATTGACTTTCAAAACCCAATTTTTGATTGAATCCTGGCAATTATGATCTTTCGTCCGTAAGGCCGTGTTTACATTGAGCTTTTTTTCAGCTGCTTGAGCAGCTGAAAAAAGCTGCAGATTTTTTTTGCCATTTCCGGCTTTTTCAGCTGCTCAAGCAGCTGGAAAAAGCTGGAGCAGCTGGAAAAAAGCCGGAAATGTCAAAAAAAAGCTGCAGCTTTTTTTCAGCTGCTCGAGCAGCTGAAAAAAAGCTCAATGTAAACACGGCCTAACTGAAAAAGTAGTGGGCAAGTGACTTTTCCAGTGACATGGACAAGTGTAGTACTTTTAATTATTATTATTATTATTATTATTACAAGTCTAGTACGTCTAGTTTAGACTAGTTAGACTAATAGTATTTATCTTAGTTTAGTCTATTTCATGCTACATTATTTAAAGATGAACGAAAAAATTTTAAATTTTTTGCCTAAATTCAATTGTTTTGGGATTTGATCACCCATGGTGTGATCTGTACAATTAGCCCCTTTTAGGAAAAGTTTTCAGGGGCCATAACTTTTGATACGGTAATGGTACAATTATAATTTCAACGTCATTTGGAAGGAAATTGTTAGAGCTTTAAAATGATGGGTCATATGACCCTGTGACGTGACGTTTAGCGTACGTCAAAATTTAGAAAGTGAAATTTTGACTTATTTTCAGGACGTTGCGCCATCATGTTATGTCATCTGAAAGCGCTAAAAATTGTCTTTCTAATGACGTAATTGTCATCTTTCTACGATGTTCCTAGCCTAAGCTGTGGCCATTTTTGTGGTTAACCTCCAGAAATAACTGACTACAAAAATGGCCTGTCGCGGAGGATTCTGCGGAGGAAAAATAACTCCATTTTACGCCCTTTTAAACTCAAAGGCACAGCTTAGCGGTTTAGTATGAAGCATTAACGCTTCTTTTAGACACTTTGATGAAACAGATTGGAAGTAAAGAGTTTTCTGTAATAACGTTTAAACGTTGCTTGTAGCAACAGACAAATAACTCCGATTTACGTTGCGTATAACTTTGGAACCAAGCCACTGCACGAGATTCGAAAGTTAAACGTCTTAATAACACACATGGTTCTAACTGATATTTTAATATGGAGATGATATCTTCATTATCATTATGAATAGGATAGTATAAGTATATTAATTATTTATTGTTTTACGTCACACCTGCTATATGAGCTATGCAGCTCGTTTGTATAGCTTAGACGGATAAAGTAGTTAAATAATATAATTTGAATTGTTAATTGTTAATTCTATTATTAACGGTTATGATTTCTGCTTCTGCATAATTGATGCTCTGAATTCTTTGTATGATCCATTCCTATCTGCCATGTTAAGCTTATTCCATTCTCGGGTAGCATGTACTTGAAATGACCGGCTCATGAAGGTAGTACTGTGTTTGACCATTAAGATTCTTGTAGGATCCCTTTGACAATAAGCAGTAGAGCTACGGCAGAACATGTCAGCTATATAGTTAGGCTGGCCAATTATTACTGCTTTATAAGTGAGTAAAAGCGTGTGAATCCAACGTCTTTTCGATAACGATGGCAGCATAGGCCTACTTGTGAATGAGTAGTCCCACGGCAGGCGCAGTAGTTGCCTTATTGCAGAGTTTTGAAAACGATCCAATTTATCTGATAGATTATTAGGTATGCCAATAAGTAAGGCACTTGAATACTCAAGATAATTTCTAACGTATATGCTAAACAATATTAGTAGGACCCGAGGTGGAAGTAGTGTGCGTACTTGACGCAATTTCTGCAGCGAGAGCGACGCCTTTTGTAGCATTTTCTTAACTTGAGAGTCACATTTGAGCTTGGATTCAATAATCCAACCTAGCACTTTTATGGATTCCGACGTTGTTATAACAGTGTCGCCTAGAAGCGTTGAGGAGTTTACAGCTTTTCCGTGCTGGTCGAGCAAAATGCTCTGGCTTTTGTCGGCATTCAGAAAAAGAAAATTTTCAGTAGTCCAAAGCTTTACTATCTTGTATGTTTTTTGTAGCTTAGTTTTAAGCGCATCGAGGTGAAGATCATGCTCATATACGTTTATATCGTCAGCGTATCTTATCATAGTTGGTGACTTGTCAATCCAGGATAAATCAACCACAAAGATGTTGAATAAGAGAGGTGACATACAAGACACTTGGGGGACACCTTTAGAAAGTAGCATGGACTGTGACTGATGCGAACCGACGCGTACTTTTTGCTGTCGGTCAGTCAAAAAGCTACTCAATAGCTCCGCTGTAGCATTACACGCTCCAAATGCTTTGAATTTTTCGATTAACAACTGATGGCTCACACAATCGTATGCTTTTGAGAAATCTAGAGACAGAATGCCAACAGAAGTTTTAATGTCAAGGCGTCTCCTCATGCTTTCTGTCAACCGCAACAAAGCTGACTCGCAACTATGACTTTTTATAAAACCAGTCATGTCAGTAGGCAAACGCGGTTCAATTATCGGTGCTAGCTGGGCCAGTACCACTTTTTCAAATAGTTTAGCAATGCAAGGTAGTACTGAAATTGGTCTGTAGTTATTTCTATCCTCTAAAGAGCCTTTTTTATAAACAGGAGTAACTAGTCCCAGTTTAAAAGCTTTTGGTACATGACTTAGCCAGAGAAAGTGATTAAACAGGTCCGTTAATGGTCCAGCTAAGACACTAGCCAGGCGCTTTAAAACCTTAGGGTTAAGTTTATCGCACCCTGGAGACTTGTTGCCTTTCAATTCTTGTAACAGTTTTTTTTACTTGCCAATCTGTTGTAAACTGAAGCGTAAATTGGGGGAAATGTTTTGCTTTAATGGCTGTTAGACCCTGATGACGGCCAAGCTCTTGCGCGGACAAGACTGGTGGATCTTTTACACATGTTGCAAACTGAACGTTCATAATGGCAGCAATTTCTTCTGGATTTGTTACAAGAATAAGGTCACACAATAGTGCCGAAATTTCGGTGCCCTTATCTTTTCCTAACCCTGATAGCGACTGCACAGTTAAATGAAACTTTCTTGTTGTTTTACTCGCTAACTGATTTTCTAAGAAAACACGCTTCGCAGTACGTTTTAGCGCTGTGACATAGTTTCTTTGACAGCGCAACCGCTCTGCAGTATCCGCCGTTCTGGTTGCTTTGGCCAACGCATCCCTTTTTTTAATTTCCCTCTCAATTTTAGCAGTGAGCCAAACGGGACGATTACCTTTAACAAGGCGACTACATTCTTTCGTTGAATTGGATAATATGCGATTCAAAATCGTCCACCATTTATCCCACACAGCATCAGCGTCAACAGAAATACTGCCATTGTCATCAGAAAAACATGCATCCCAGTCTGCAATCGCGATATTATGTTTAATTACTTCAAAATCTGCCGGCAGTATGTAACTTTTTTGTTGTAGCTTAGGAGGCAATTTAATTAGTTTTTTCTGATAATCAACTATACAAATATTGTGATCAGACGCTCCCGTGGGGACCACAGTGACTGCCTTGATTTTGTTTTTTTCTGAGACAAAAATTGGATCAAGTAAGGCTCCAGAGGATGGCCGAGTAACCTGCGTAACCACATTAGATAGGCTATACAAGGTACAGAATTCTATCAACTTTGCCGTGTTATATATGTTTAATTGCATATATGGAGATCAAAATTGGCTTTTACAACCCAACTTTTAATCGATTTCTGACAATTATGATCTTTTGTCTGTAACTAACACTAACACTAAAGTTTCTCTTAAAAGTTAGTGAAACACTTAAATTTCAGCCTGAAACACTTAAAATGTTAGTGTTTCGAGGCCAATTTTAAGTGTTTCACTAACTTTTAAGGAAAAAGTTAGTGTTAGTGTTAGGTTGTAAATTCCAGCCTTATTCGACCCCCAAGGGTTTTAACACCAATAATTTCACTTCAGATTTTTATTAAAAGGGGCGACAGCTATATATTTTGGGGGCTAGAGATCAGATTGGGGGCATGGCTGACGATGGGGGTTTCATATTTTTATTAAAAGATGGGGTAGGAAGCGAATTAGAATCGAAAATAATTCCCCCCCCCCCCGATTCAGTCTGACCGCCCCCAGAAGCTGGAGCTTTTTTAGAATTTTGAAATATAATTTGCATTGAAAAAGCAATTCTAGGCAACACTTTTCGTAAAATCAGAGTGATCACAGGAAAACCAGGGATCCGAATTCCCTATAAATCACCATCTAAGACTTGGTATTCGGAGAGTTCCGGACATCTTTATGGGGTATTCGGAAGGTTTTTGGACGTTTTAAAAAAAGGTTTGGATGTCTTGATCTTATTTAAATAAGTTATAAAATATAAATACAATCTAAAACTTTTTGGATTAAATTCGGATAAAAGTTAGACATTCATGTCACTGTGGATTTGTTCATCAGTAAATGCTCCTAACCAATCAGTTTTAGGCACCTTAAATTCATCCGAAATTTGTCTAAATGTTTTTATAATAAATTTATACAGTGGCGTAGCCAGAAAAAAAATTTCGGGGGGGAATGACTTTTCGAGTTTTTTGAAATGCGTTAAAATGCACTTAATTGCTATTTTAAAGCAAAAAACAACACGTATTAGCATTTTTCGGTCACAAAGACTGCTAATTTTTGACTACAGCAGCAACGAACATAAAATTGAAGCTCGAAACAACGAAAATTACACAAATAATGGGCCGGCAAGGGTCCAGAAGCTAGCAAATCTGCAACTTTTACTTTTAGAATTTTTTGACTTTAAAAACTGTATATACTGTTAGTAAAAATGTCATTTTTGTGACAATAAAACAGCGAAAAGGATACACTGTACAGTGTATTAAGGGGATAGTGTCGCGAATGCAGTCGATTTTGCGCGACTATAAAACTTTTTCAATGAAAGATAGGTCATTGTTCTTTATACATTCTAAAAATATGTTTCAAAACAAATATTTTTGCCAAGTTTCAGAAAGATCGATGCACCATACAGTTAGCAGTGAAGTCGCAAAGTCGGAAAAATGACGTTTTAAAAACCTATTCACATTCGATAATTTCGTCACAATTAAAAAAATTTTTGTTTAGATTCTTTACACAAAGTAAAAGCACATATACTTTAGTTTATGCACGCAAAATTTAGTGCAAATTGCTTGAGTGGTTGTGGAGAAATGGTTGTTGGAACTGCGAAACTGTGCGCAACCTATGAAGTACTCACAGCAATAATGATAAATTCTGAAAAATTTAGACACTTGTTTTGAAATTAAAAGAAAAACAAACCTTCATTTTTTATTTTTCTTATTTGTGGCAAAACATTGTGCGTCAAAACATTACACGTACTTCACAAGCTGGCCAATCTGATATCTGGCTTGATTTTTTGAACTTTTATGTCTCTATTGTGTGATGTCTGGCTCACAAATGGTGATTGGTTAAAAATATTGGTAGATATTGGTAGTCTAGTGTCTGGCAGTATTTATTTGACACCATATGGCATTTCACTAGTTTCTCAGTAAACGTACAATTTCAAAGCAAAAAGTTCTGATTTTGCAGCCTATGAGCAAAACTGCTTTGGCGACACTACCACCTTAAGGTAGCGCTCAGCAACAAAACTCATGTTCGGCGCTAAGCTCTTGCACTAAGTAGCAATACCACTTTAATTGTACATCAAAGAGACTTCAAAAAAACCTATTTACAATACAGTTTAGCACTTTAATGTGAATGTGTCAAATTTTATGACCATGTCGAATTTTCTATTCACACTAATTTTGTTTTTGACCTAGCTCAGCGAAACTTCAACCGATTTTGACAATCTTGGTATCGTTAAAAAGATCTTTCAAAAATCTAGACGTCAAATGTCTTCGATTTTCGATTCCGATTATTGATTTTTCAAAAAATCGATTTTTCCAAAATTAGTTGTGTTTGAGCGGCTAAAAAAAGTGCTGAGAGCCAAAAATTTAAAATCGAAAAAATTCGACGTCTGCATTTATATTCTTTCTTTCATTGTGCAAAATTTCAACTCGATCGCAATCGGCAGCAGGGAGCTAGATCAAAAAAAAGTAGTCGACTTCGCTGCGCAAAAATGTGAGGTTTGCCCACACGTTTCGCTTTTTAAAAAATTAGACCTTTCCTAGGCCTGCATAGTTCCGTTGAAAAAGTTACCAAAAGCCATACTCAATTTTTTAAGAAATTAAATCAAAAATTTTACATTTTCGAAGATTTATCAGCTTTTTAGGTTTTTCATTTTTTATTTGCTATCTTACTGATAAATAACTCAGCAAAGCTTTAACGTATTCTTATGTTTAATACATCATTTTAAAGCTAAGAAACCGCGTATTTCAGTGATATGAGTAATCAGTTTATATTAAAACAAAAATTTTTATGCTGCCGCTACAAAATCGTCCAAGAAATATTAAAAAAAATTTTATCGCAATATGCACATCAAATGAAAGCTCTTTTCATTCTGAACAATTTTCCTTCAAGACATTATGGTCAAAAATGTCGCTGAAAAAAATTAAACGCCAAAGTCGGTTCCCCTGAGCGCCACCTTAAGCAATTACATACATAGTGCACAATGCAACTATATGCACATGCATATGCTATCATGCGACATAAAAGCAAGGAACACTAAGCCAAAGAGTTGCTGGGAAATTGGAAGAAATTTTTCCAAAAAAATTTGCAGAAATTGGAAGAAAAAGGAAAAAAGAAAAAAATTGGAAAAATTTTTGATTTTTAGACCGAATTTGGTCAATTGGAGACGTATCGGAAATTTTTTCCGGCCGGACCATAAAAACCAAAGGGGGACCCTTGTGTAAAATTTCAGTCGGAAAAAAGTTCGGGGGTGGGGGAATTCCCCCCATTCCCCCCCTGGCTACGCCCCTGAATTTATACAAATTTAAGACACATCAAAAATGTCGAAATTTTATCCGAATTTTAGCTAAAAAACTCGTTTACAAATTTTTCGGACAAAATTAAGACATTCTAATTTTCATTAAAACGTCCGAAAACTTTACGAATACCATATAAATAGGTCCGAATATCTTCCAAAGTCTTAGATGGTGATTGATAGGGAATTCGGATTGCTGGCTTTCCTGTGGATTGCAGGGGTCTGGGGGCGGCAGCCCCCAGAAGCTGGAGCATTTTTAAAATTTTGAAATAATATATTTGCATTGAAAAACCAATTCTAAGCAACACTTGTCGTGAAGTCATACAAACTTGATTGACTCGACTAGTAACTTGTCGCGCAGTTTGTAGAGGTCTGGGGGCGGCTGCCTCCAGGAAAAAGAATTGAGAATTTTTTATTTTTAGGCAAATTTAGTGAATTGGAGACGTATATATCATAAAATTTTTTGGCCGGTGTCACAGGAAATTCTGTCCCCCCGGAAATCCTGTCCCCCCGGACAGGATTTCCTAGGAAATTTTATATATAATATAATTTTATATAACTAAATATATGCCAATAATAGTTGTTAGCATTACTCATTATTAATACAACTTAGCAGATATGTTATGTATATACATTATAGCATTAATGAATTGGGGGCGAGATTCAATCCAATGAAAATTTTGGGAAACTTTTGAAATTTCAGTGTCATTTTGGTCAATTGGGACGTGCCGGTAAATTTTTTTCAGTGGTGTCATAAAACCAAAGGGGGAACACAGGAAAAAAGTGAAAAAGGGGGGGCTGAAATCGCGAAGGGGGGGGCTGATGTCCCCCTAGCCCCCCCCCCCCCCTGGGTACGCCACTACAACACGTCCGCAGCATCAAAACGCACTAAAATCGCCGGCCGAATTGCAGTCTGGCGTTTAAAACGCTGCGGAAAAATCAAGACACTTGCATTCCGCACTGAAATTGATTTTTTCTGAAAATTTTGATTTTTTATTGCCTAAGCCTGAGCCTAAGCCTAAGCCCCATACTAAGCCTTAGCCCTGAGCCCTAGCCTAAATTAAGGCCAAGTTTGAATTTGGTCAAAAATTGGACGTTTCTGACGAATTTGGCCATTTTTTCTGCAGGAACCCGGTCAAAGAGCCTTTGTTTTGATTCTAAAAAATTGCAAACAATAATCTGACACCATTTAGACCCGACTAGAACGGAAAAAACAAGGACTTCGGAAAAAAATTACGAAAGCGTCCCTCACTGAGGGTTCAGATTTCGGGTGGTCATATCTCAGAAAATCTAAAAAATGAAATAGGGGTTCTTGAAGCAAAAATGCTTCCCCCAAGGCGCTCTACTCAAAAAATAGGTCCGCTATTTCCCCCCCCCCCCCCAACTGCATTTAACCCCTGATTTTTACGCATAATTTTAGTCTAATTTCTGCATAAATATGTAATTATGTAGAAGAAGATGTATACATTTAAAAGTTTTATTTTCAAAAATTATTGCCTTTTCTGAGTTATCAGGACGTTCAGAAAGAAAGTGGTAGGCAGTGGAAAGAATCTGGAGACCTCTAAAAAGTCTGCCTTCATCCCCCATAAAAATCTAAGTGACGTGGGTCGCGAGGATCCCAAAACTGTGGGCAAAATTTTGAATTGATTGGAATGGAACTTTTTTCAAAAAATTTAACAAAACTCGCAAAATTTAGGGAATTTTGTAATTCAAAAGAAGGTCCCCAAAATTTGGCCGGAACGCCCCCCGCCCCAAATGTTTGGCTCAATATTACTATGTCGCCAACCTGTCGGAGATTGAAGTCCAAGCATTTTCATGCGCTTTTTTCAAAATTTTGTAAGATGAATGTTAAATTATATTGAAATGTATTGTATATTATATATGTTCCCGTTTCAGTTTTTATATTTGCAGAGCGATTAGCGTGGTCATGGTGCCTGAGTTGGGCCGTGGCGGTCTGCTGTTGTTTCTGATGTTCGTTCCAGCATCCCTTGCCGCACTCTCGAATCCAATCATCGTGCAGAGTAAATAGTGATCTGTTTTTTTTCACTTGCGTAATACATGTCTTGCCGCATTCAAAGGGGGAGTGGGCATTGGCATATGGTTTTTTATGTGTATAATGCCAGTTGCGTAGCCATGCATGAGGGGACGCGAGGCATTACCTCCCCACTTCTGAATTTTGATCATTTGTAATTTTTGAAAAGAATCTCCCTTTTTCAAGTTTATGTGGCTTCGCCAACTCAGGGTGGTCTGTAAACTACCCCTCCCCCCCGCCCTCAGACGGCGCGCTTGGCTCACCCCACCTAACCCTCCCTTCGACTTTCGACAGCCGGAAAAGTGCTCCCTACAATGAGTTAAAAACCGGAAAATCGCCAACATTTTCCGGCGTCAGAGTCGGTCTTAGTTGAAGATTAATGTCTGTGTCTGTCTGACCAATAATGATGCTGGAGACCCTGAGACAAAAGGCAACACGCGATTTCATTAGGGAAAGAACGATTTGCATCATCCGCAACGCAGGGCTGTTATAGGTTCACTTCAACTGTGTCAAAAAATTTTTTGCTATTTTACGAAACATCGCCAAATTCTTCGCTATTGCGAACGTTTTCGCAAAAAACCCAGTTATAATATATAAAACTCTGGCTATCCCAGACTTCTATTTCGGGGGGGGGGCAGAGGCCTGAAGGAAATTTGCACTTTTCATAATAGCGTTTTTCAGCTTTACGCTAACTTGTTATAGCTGCAGCCATATCAAGGCCAATGAATTGAGTCTGTTTGTACTTTGTAGTAAAAGCCAGTGGTGTATCCAGAAACAATGGAGAATATTTCAATTTTTAGGCCGAATTTGGTCAACTGGAGACGTGTCAGCAATTTTTCCGACAGGAAAATAAAGCACATATATATATAATGTGAACGTCACATCAGACAGAAGACTGTGTATTACACAACTAAATCCACCATAATATACTCGTGTAGACATGCAAATTTAGCATAATATACTCGTGTTGTACATGTCATACATGTAGTTGGGGGGGACGGGTGGGGAAGACTCCCCCCCCCCCCCAACATTCGGTCCCGGGGGAGGAAGGGGGGTCCCGCCAGGGCGGAAAGAAGGGGGAGGGTCCAGGCGGACAAGATGTACCCAGGGGGGGGGGAATTCCCAACCACCCCGAAATTTTTCCCCAGTGACTTTTTACACAAGGGTTCCCCCTTTGGTTTTTATGGTTAAAAATTTTTGATAAGTCTCCAATGGACTAAATTTAGCCTAAAAATCAAAAATTGTCCCAAATTTTTTTCTGGGGCGTGCCGCCCCCAGACCCCTGCGACTATGTGGCTTACTATTCCTCGTTATTGTCTTTCATCAAAGCCTATGCATGTATACACAACTACATTATGCTTAGGGGGGGGCCGGGGGGCCAGTGCCCCCCTCAGCGATTTGGGCCCCCCCTCTGATAAAAAATTTGGGTCGCGTAGCACACACCCCCCCCCCCCGGTGAACAAACTTGAAAAATTTTCGGACAAAAAGGCACGTTGGCCCCTCCCTCAACTTGATCCTGGCTACGCTACTGATTATGCTGCATGTGCATGTCTACACGAGTATAATATGCTACATTTACTTTTGGAATGCACTAGTGTTTGGTCGATTATCGGTATCGGCCGATAATAGGCATATCGGTATTTTAAAATTTCAAAAATACCGATACCGATAGTTTTGCTCAAAAGTTTTTTTACCTTCAACTTTTTTAGTCAAAGAACTCAACTGGCACCAGAACTGATAAGTAGTATAAACAGTATGGCAAATATTTCCACTCTTACTGTGTTTGCACCCTTTCAGAACTTGTATATATTTGGTATATAGAATGTTTGTTTAGTTTCTCGTGGTAGACATTACCAGCACTGCTAGCACACGTTAGGATTAGGAAGCTACATAGCGTAGACTGGCGAGTCGAATTTGCGTGCCGTGTTGAACGCGTCAGTCCCTAACACACAACCCATTCTACAAAAATTGACCTAAGCTTGTCTGTGGCCTGTGCGTGCATATTTTCTGGCATATTTTTGACTACTTTTACTCAAAAATGTAACAGCAATGCAATTTAGAATCTCTTTTCACCTCCTAAGTTGGATCCTTCACCCTCGATACGCATGCAGTGTTTATCTATCCTCCAGACTTATTCAAGTCTTCTACTGCAAAACGGAATCGCTCCGAGGGCACCCCAGGGGAGCATGCCCACAAAAAGGTGCGGAGCGACCCGAACCAGGAATCTGGCACCGCTGGCGCAACTTATGCCAGCAGTGCCAGAAGCAGCCTAGTTCTGCGCGTCTTCCAAAAAGAAGGCGGCGCAATAACTAAAGAGGATCATCATCATATCTCTGATATGATCGATGATGAGATCCTCAAATCAAAAGCCTGGGTGCAGGTTGATTCTGTGAGTGTGGACACAACACACCAGTGTCTCAGAATCAACTGCCACAACCAGGCAACACTCGACTGGCTAAAGGGGGTGGTCCCTGGAATCGAGCCGCGAGTATCCGGCCAGCCTGGATATCTCGTGGTTGGTCCCGGGGACCTACCCCCTTTGACTTTGTATGGTGTTACAGTGCCCCGGCGCCGCAAAGCTGCAAATATCTTTGGGCTGCTGGAGCACTGCAATCCGAACTTGCAGGCGTCCAAACTGCACTGCAAAAAGGAACTGCTCCTTGATAACAACCCCGAGGGCAAGACTCTCATTGTGGGGGTTGAACCTGATATGGTTCCTGTTCTGCAGGCGGCCAACTCCAGACCATATTGCGGAACACTGCAAATTGTGTTCCGTGATAAAAAGGTCAAGGCCCCAGGAGCGGACAAAAACAAGCCTAGCCTGGCTGAGGCGGCTCGTGCTTCTGCTGAACCGCCCCAGCCCGACACAGGCAAACATGAAGCGGTAGCTGTATCAGCTGCCGCCAACACGGAGGAGGGTGCGGACTGCACCCCCAGCACGGCCGCTGGGGAGGAAACTCCCAGCAGCCACCAAATCAGTCACTGTCCGAAGACTCCTTTTCCTTTCAGATGTGTGTGGAAGAGGGGCCAGCGGGCGGTGACTGATAGTACGAACCAAGCCATCCTGTAAAGTACTACCTGTTCATGACTATGGTCGTACTGATGCAAATATGGCAAATTAACTTGCACCGTAGCCGTACTGCTTCTTGCAATTTAATGCTAGAACTCGGCCAAGTGCACACACATTTAGCCCTTGTGCAAGAACCTTGGGTATATAAGCAGCATGTCCGTGGTTTCAGCCAGACTACGCAAATTTTTCATGGAGCTACTCCTCCAATGCGGCCTCGTGCAGCCGTCTTAGCTTCGAGCAATATCAACATTTGGCCTCTGCCTGAATTTTCCGACGAAGACATCGCTGTTGTGAGGGTTAGTGGAATACCTAACTACTCTAGCGTTGTTTTTGCATCGTGTTACATGGCGGGTGATAAGGATATACCACCACCCAAACTGATTGCTCTTAACCGCTATTGCGAAGCGCACAGAATCCCTTTAATTATAGGGTGTGACGCAAATGCGCATCACCTTGTATGGGGAAGCACTGATACTAATTCTAGGGGGGAAAAACTCCTAGAGTTCTTGATGAAGACATCCCTTGACATTTTAAATCGGGGACACAAACCCACCTTTGTTACCCGGGTTAGGGGCGGAGGTACTTGATCTTACCTTAGCTTCTCAGTCCGTGGCTGGTGACATTCACCAATGGCATGTCAGTGACAAGCCATCACTGTCCGATCATTCAATAATCCGCTTCGACGTTGGCTTCTTGCGAACTGAAAGCAGATACCGTAATGTTAGGGCAACAGACTGGAAGAAATTTTGGCAACTTCTTCATAGTCTGTTGCCCATACATGTAGTTGGGGGGGGATGGGGGGGGGGAAGACCCCCCCAAAATTCGGTCCAGGGGGGGGAGGCGGGGTCCCGCCAGAGGGAAAAGAGGGGGGAGGGTCCCGGCGGAACAAAAATTTTGGCCAAAATTATAAAAAATTAGCATTTTTTCGTAAAATTTAAGCGATTTTTACCGAAATTTTCGCCTAAAATTGTCAAAATCGGTGTTTTTTGGTCAAAAAAGGTAAAAATTGCGTCATTTTTGGGAGGGAGGGGGGTCAAAAATGGGTTGACGAAGGGGAGGGGGGGTCCGACCAAGGGGGGGAAGGGGTACCCAAAATTTCGGTGCTGTTACATGTATGCTGTTGCCTAACCTGCCTGAGCAGCAGCCATTAAGCCAAGTGGCTTGTGAAAATATGGCTTACGCAGTTCAGGAAGCCATAACTAAAGCGTATGAGCAAAGTTGTTCTCTACGCACCCGCACACCCAACAAAGGGGCCCGTACATGGTGGACCTCACATCTAACCAAGCTGCGTGCCGCTACCCGTAAAAAACACCGCAATGCGGTTCGTTCAGGCAACCCGGCTGATCGGGATTCTTATAAAGACGCCCAACGTACTCTTAAGCGGGAGATACGAAAATGTAAGCGACAATCATGGAATGACTTCTGCACCTCCACTGCTGAAGTTCATCCATTAGCTCGTCTTACTCATATCTTGCGTAAAGATGAAAGCTGTCAATTGGGTCCCATACAAACACCTGACGGCACTTTTACTGATACACCGCAGCAAACTCTAGAAAGAATGCTAGAGTTTCATGTAGGTGGTACACTCCCACAAGGGCATCTAGGCCAAGGCGGCTGCCCTACTTTTGTACCCTCTGTCGACAAGGAACGTTGCAACATTGCACATACGGTACTCCGTGATGCTCTGTTCTCTTTTAAACCATACAAGGCACCGGGGCCTGCAGCACCGGTATCTACCCAGTACTGCTGCAAAAAGGCTTCGACCTTTTGGAAAACTTCTATAAGGCTATCTTTGAGTCCTGCCTTGTGTTTGGTTTTGTCCCTCGCGGCTGGGTGGAGTCTAGAGGAGTCTTCATCCCCAAACCTGGCAAAGATAGCTATTATAATCCAAAGTCGTTTAGACTCATTACACATGCGTCCTTCCAACTCAAATGGCTGGAAAGAATTGTATACTGGA
>JASANF010007326.1:0-12905 GCA_030248245.1 Trissonchulus sp. WLG1_4 | reverse complement strand
AAATGTTATTGGTAACATACTATATTGAAATACACAGTTATTGGGAAAACTTAGTTTCAAATGGTTGGTTAATGGTTATTAGAGTGTGTTCTTGCTTCAGAGCGGTGCTTTTCTATCTACGGACGGTTACCTTCAGACCAATGACCCTGACAACGACGACATTTTGCTGATCGGCGGGTTCGATAAAGTCACGCCGGCCGTTATTTGGCAATTCGCAGACGGATTATTTTAATGGGATAATTTTTTATTGTGAGGTTCAGAACTATGGCTAATGTGTGGGTCTTATCAAAGATTTCTGGGCTGAGACTGGGGTATTCATAACCTGGCACGAGTAATACAATGTTAAAGTCATTGTAATACTTTGAACAGATTTGAACGTGAAACATTTTATTGCTTTTAGCCGAAACGTAAAGTGTTACTAAAATCTAAAAAAACATCACTAAGATGTAAATTCCAGTCAGTTTAGAAGTTTAATCGTGATATTTAAAGATTCAAACACTTAAACACACAAACACTAAATTGGATTACTCGTAGTTTCACCGGAGCGGGTTATTGGTCATGCCTCTGAATACCTGCCCTTTCCCATTATAGTTGCTGATTTTATTACGATTCTGTTGTGTTTTATGTTTTTTGCTGTTTGTTTTTGTTCTCTGTGTCTTTTCGTAAATTAAATTATATGGGCTAGCTCAAATTGGTCAAGTTCAACATTTCTGTGTACCTTTTAATATCAGGCCAGCTTAGTTAATGTTTGCAAGAAGATAGTTGAAAATAGTAGTGAACATTAGGTGATGCTATCCATAAATAATTTGATTTGGAAAAGGCCTACCGAAAGTATTTTTTCACGGAATTCCTATAAACCAAATAGTATATATATATATATATATATATATATATATATATATATATATATATATATATATATATATATATATATATATATATATATATATATAATATATATATATATATTGTGTGGATTGTGCTGACTTTATTGTTGACCGTCCTCAGCCTTGTGAGTTAGGGAACTAAGCCTCAACTTTGATCACATTTCACAAGTAACTTTTGTGCTATATTATAATATTTCGTCTGTGTGGAACTGTTCATTTGCCTTGCGACGATGTGACTATAGAGCTTAATATAATATATACTAGCACTATGGTGTTGAATATTTTGAATTATGTGTTAAATAATATTGGAGTTTTTTACTTTGAAACATTTTGGAAGTTATATCACGCTATTGTAGATTTTTCTAGGGGCAACTGCGCGGAAATTCATGTCCTGTATAATATGTTTTGTGATTTTACGGTAAATTTCAAGTTTACCGATTATTTTATTCTTTTTCGGTGCTTGTATATTGTCTTGAATATTCACAGACTGTTTTTTCTGTTCTATTTGATTCTTAGGGCCAATTCCTAAAATGGATTAAACGGATTAGATTAAAATTTGTTTGCCTAATAACTTATTTCGATGTAGAGGTAGACTTAAAATTTTGTGTACAAGCGGGATGTCCTACAATTAATTGCTATAGCAAATTTCGTATAAATTCATAAACGATATCATGAGTTATTGGCAAAACAAATTTTAATCTAATCCGGTTAATCCATTTTAGGAATTGGCCCTTAGTTAAAGGCAATTTCTACGTTGAACTTGAAGGTATTTGAGAAAACGTCTAAAACGAACTTACAAGCTACCTGCTGTTTGTCTATCAATAGTTATCAATGGGCAGCAGATTATATATTGTGCCTCTTGTTACTTTGTGTAAAATGTGTGGTGTTCGTTGAAGCTGTGTCCTGTACTCTTGGTAGCAGGTTTGTCATGTAAACTGCATTTTAAACCGAAACAGAATATATGTGATTGATAACAATCTGTATCCTCTATTATATGTGGTAGCTTATGCTTGCTGCCAATAGTAGGTAATAGTGCCTCAATATTAATATAATTTGTACTGTACTCGTATATACTCTGTATTGAACTGTTATTGTATGAGTGAATTTCACAAAAAATGTCTGGTAAGTTGTGGTTTAACGCAACTGCGTCTATTTTATATCGTTTTTTAGCGCTTTTGCTTCTATAGTATAACAGAACGAGTTTTGAACTAGCTCCATTCATAACTGCTGCTAGCTTCTGCACAGTTCACGTAATATTATTTAAAACCAAAGGCTTTTACGTAATGACATATTCAACTATTTCTAATGCTTGGTTTTGTTATGTATGTCTTAACTGTATTCCCTATTCGTTTTTTACTTTATCCCTTTCTTCCATGTAAGGTTATGTTGTGACTATTTCAGCACCGTTGGGGTTTTGTAACGTTTGGTTTATTGGTAAGATAGACTTTTATTTGCAAGTTTCAGAATGAATGAATAAAATCAAATGGATTTAATTGACAATTAAGTGTCATAACAACAATATGAATATACAACTTCGTCTTTATAATGTTTTCCAACATACAGCTTATGAGCCTACATTTTTTTGCCAAAGTTTGGAAACATTGGCAAATGTTATGTCGATTAAAAAAGTTACTGTAGCTATCTAGTTAAAACAGTTATTATAAATAATCTATGTAGTTGAAGAAAGAAATAAAATCGCCTAAGTTTTGTGTTTGTAGTAAGATTCAGAGTTTGTAATAGTGTCACTAGAAGAAGACTTAATGACTGCAGGGGAATGCATGCTCCTAGTGGGGTTTGTGTGGCTTACAACCAAATCAGCAAGTAGCTTTATAATAACCGGCAAAGGATTAGTCTTCCTCTAGTGAAACACCATAATGCTCGTGGCATAATGTGGTCTCTGTTATTGAATGTTATTTACCTTCCATTATCGAACTTGTATTTTGTTGTGATATTTGCAGTTCATTTAATCGATCAGTATATATCTATGCCTGTACTTGAGTAAACAAAGTCACTGTAGCGAAAGAAGACAAATTCAGCAGGTCAAATAGATAATCTGGGTTTCATCAGAGAAATGTGAAATATACGAGTCTAGCTTTTAGTTTTTTTGCAACAAACTAGACAATAAAATTGGGTGATTTCTGTTGGAAACGGAAACTAAATAAATTTGAGTTTATTTAATCCACAAGTTTACTTTTAGATAAAGCCTTTCGTGATTTTCAGTGAATCAAATTGGGTGAATAAATTGTTTTATTAAATCGAAAACGATATCCAGCCGATCTGGGAAATTAGTCAGTCACTGCTAGTCCCAGTTCCTATATTCTTGAGGACAATTCTGAACCGGGCGTAAGAATACTTAGTTATTTTTTTCTTATGTCTTGAATTCTGGTATCTGATGTTGACCATAATAGTGTGGCTGTTTTAGCAAATCGTTTGTCACAAAAAGTGAACCAAGTCGAGTTATGACAGTTTGAAACGTTATTCAATCTTAATCTTTCATTTTGTTTAGCATGACTACAAGAAGAGTACATAATGGGAAGACTATGACACTTCTAATTTAGCCAGCGCAGCAGCGCGGATGATGCGTTGCACATTAGCGGCCACAAGAGGTCTCAAACGTTCATAGTTAGTACTTGTTTGGGAACGGTTCCGCTTGAGACCTTTTGCGGCCGGGCCGCTAATGTGCTACGCACCTACCGTGCTGCCAAGCTGGCCAATGGGAAGACTGTCATACTCTTCTCATTATGTACTCTTGCTTCAAGCAGTTATTTTAATCTTTCAAGTATATACTATTCAACCTGTCGTGGAAGTTTTGCCTTGTGTTTTGATGCGTGTACGATAGTTTTAAGTGAGGTTTTGTCATGTTTTGGCATAATTTTATGTTGTTATTGAAATGCTATACATAACAATTACCACTAAAATTAAACTACGAACTCGAACGAATTTCTTGTTTTTGTTGAATTTTAGTGACGAGACTAAAAAGCAAGTTTTGTTCAGTCTAATCCGATTTTAGTAGTTACAAAAAGGTCCTTATAAAAAACGAAATTTGTTTAATTTTAAATTATATGCTAGACATTGACAATTTTTGCTATTTTTATAAATCCTGATGTAAGTTAATTTCAAACCAATTTCCAATTGCTGTTTTCTGAAATTTTTACCACGTGTTGCGTTTCGCAAAAAATTCACAGGATATTATGTAGGTATTTTTACAAGGTTAACACAACCGACTATTGTGAAAATTACAAAAAATTAGTAAAGATTCAATGATGCGTGTCGGATACAGAAAGTATATTATTTAAGATTTTTTGTGAAAAAGGCGAAACTTCTGTCAAAGCGGATAAATTAAGCCAGTTTTTGACATCGCCTTATTTTGTCATAAAGAGGGGGGCAGGGTAGGTAATATAGAAGAGAGGTCAATAAAATTAGAAGTTGGATTTTTTAAGATAAAAAATGTAAAAATGAGTCTTATTAAAAAAGTTCTAGTATATAAACCTATATCTACCTAGTTTTCCAAAATAAAAAATGTGTCAAATATTATATAGCATTAATAGGTATGATGTACTTGGGTGTCAATTATGTTTGCGAAAAAATCTTTTTAAAAGAATTTTCACAGACTGATCGAAACATATCGAAGATGACGGTTGTTGGACTACGGTTAATCTTGGTTCTGGCTTCATTGGGTTTGGTGAGGATTCTGATTTAGACTTTGTATTTCTGGTCTTATGTAGGGATAATTAGTCAGAATGCTCAGTCAGAATTTATAAAATTTTTAAGCTGAACTCAAAGGGCCTTATCCAAAACTGGATTTAACGGATTAGATTTAAATTAATTTTGCTAATAACACATAGCCGGCTGAAATTGTGTCCTACAGGGCTTATATACATTATCTCGGTGTGTGCCAAGTTTTAGTAACTTACGTTTAACTGACGCTGCGTTATTGACGAAATAAAGTTAAATCTAATCAGATAAATCCAATTTTGGGTAAGACCCAAAATGACGGTAAAAGAAACCGAATGCATTAGTTTTTTCGATTCATACATTCGTTGGGACCGTTCCTTTACCGGATTTAACGGACTGGACTTTGGCTATTTAGTTTGAGGTTTTGGAATGAAATGCCGGACTAAGTGGACTATAAACGAGTTAATAAATCAGCGGCCTAATTTTAGTCCGGACACGTTCGTAAACTACCACTGAACTAAACGGATTTAACATGTGACGCTAATGTTTAGCATGTGTATGTATGTGACTGACTAAAAAGCAGTGCGCTAAAATTCAAGTCCGTTTAATCCAGAGGTTTTGGAATGACATTTTTCAGCATAATTGTTAAACCGTTTAGTCCGATTAAAATTAACCTGTTAATCCGGTAAAGGAGTGGGCCCTAGGGCAAAAGTGGATCGGTACGTACGGGTAACAGATATACGGCTATATGGGCAAGCAATTCATACTTTGAGCCGTATGTCTGTTTGCTCTACTGAATGTCAACTCACAGTATCCGTAATGTTTTAAACCGACCCAAAGGGGTATTTCACAAAGGTGGTTTTATACAACCATGATGGTTGAAATTTCAGTACCGACAGAAACTTGCTGTGCTTCAGGTTTTGACATTTTAACCGAGCTAAAATCATGGTTTCAGAAAAACTACGAAATTCGTAACGAATCTGGCAATATTTCGTAATGAAATTGAGCTATGTGCTAATCGTATGAAAACGTTCCTAAAACCATGGTTTTACACCTTTGTGAAATCCACCCTGAGAGTTCGCGTTAATAAGTGAGTGATTCGAAAGTGCTAAACGTTAAATTTTTAATTTATAGTTGGTTGTGTAAAAACATCTGAAAACGGTTGCAATTACCTTATCTTTAAACTTGGTGATACTGTTATTCGTCGAACTAATATATCTAATAATTTACCCAATTTAATTGTCGAGCAGCTGGTGTAGGAGCTCGCCACGGGATTGAAATTCGAATTTTTGAGGATGATGTTCCAGAAACGCAGTTTTCCTTTTAAAACCTGTTTTTCAAAAGATCTAAAAACTTTGGGTGAAGAGACTGTGACTTAATTAAACTATGCAAAAAATTTCTACATAGAGCATTTTTGATTTGGTTGAAAATTCCTGGTTCATGGTTCAAAATCAAAATTCCTGGTTCAAAAATCAAAAATTCCTGGTTCAAAATTCATGGTTGTTTTGTTAGCATGTTGGCTTACTATGTAAACTACCTAATGAGTGAGTCAAGTCGACCTACAAGGTATTTAGGAACGGATTGTGGTGCTTTCACCGCTTTTACAACCTTGCTATGCTTCTAAGGGTGTACCTATCTAATAAGTGAACGTAAGGGTAACGGCGGGACCTGTCACGGATAAAAGAGTCACCCCTAAACTTTATCCCACCGAACACTTATAACCAAGAGTACATAATAGCGTCTCACTCTATATAGAAGAAGAGTGAGACACTCTCCAGCCTGCCTGTGTTATAGCACAGGCAGATGCGCTGGTCGTTTTCAAGCTACATGTTGACATTCTATGCAACATGTGACTGGCCAATCAGAAGCGAGCTTCTATTCTCTGATTGGCCGACGCCTGTGCACGTGCTCCAATCATAAAACGGGATAGGAATAAAGGCTAATAACTCATTATTTATTCATAGTCTGCTTGTAAAAACATTAAAAAAGGTTTGCAAATACCTTTGGGGATATTTTGGCAAACTTTCAGCGAAATTGATTGAGAAACATTGAAGAAATTCATAAAAGTTTATATCTCAAAAGTTTCTCAACCAATTTCGCTGAAAGTTTACCAAAATATCTCTAGAGGTATTTGCAAACCTTTTTTAATGTTTTTGCAAGCAGACTATGAATAAATAATGAGTTATTAAGCTTTTAACTCTATCTTAATGCTTATCAACGCATCAGCGATTATATACTAAAGTGTGTTACGCAGGGAATCTACGCGCTGATTGGCCAGTCACATGTTGCATAGAATGTCAACATGTAGCCTGAAAACGACCAGCGCATATGCCTGTGCTAGAACACAGGCAGGCTGGAGAGTGTCTCACTCTTCTTCTATATAGAGTGAGAAGGTATTATGTACTCTTGTTATAACCGTTTAAGGTGGCGCTCTGAATAACCGACTTTGGGCGATAAAATTTTTCACGTTAGTTTTCGTTAATTAACTCAAGAAGACAAGTTGTTCCAAATTAAATAAGCTTTCATTTGATGTATATAACGTCAAATTTTGTTCAACTTGAAATTGTAGCCTATTTTTCAATGGGAAAATCTTTAAATCGATATACCGTTATAATTTTATATGGCTTTTGGTACTTTTTGGAACAATTCTGTGTAGTTCAATGCTAGTTGCAACTTTTCAAAAAGTCGTTTGTGTAGGCAAACCTTACTAAAAAATTTTCAAAATACGTTGACCAACATTGACAAATATACACGATTTTTCAAACTAATTTTTCGTTAGGTACTTTTTGGCTTCTGAAACTTTTCTCAACGGATCTTAGTTACAGAAAAATTAGCTCTGCTTTGCAGCTAAAATTTTAGACAATTGCGGGATTGTGAGTTTATTTAAATGGCGCCCAAGAGTCTAAAATACTGATAGCTATACCCTATAAGTATGAAATTTTAAACAATTATTTGACTGCTGATGAGACCGTTTTCTTCAGGCGTTGGCTCAAAGCAGTCGAACAAAGCCAACCACAATCCGTCGAGCCATTGCCTCGCTGAAAGGTCGAATCACGTATCGACCAGTCCGTTTCAGCGATCCGCAAATATTTCGCAGTTATTTGCTGAAATTTCGCTGGATCGAGCCTTTTGAGTGGAACGACCAAGATTCTGACTACGAGAATCGTCGATTCGAATTTTCTTGCTGGGTCACTGACTCTAGGGGATCCACTAAAACCGTGATCGATACCATAACCAGCTATTATTACACAGCTTACAGTGAGCACTACCGATTTCCTCGTGGCTACGATGCGACCATACAGTGTCGAGTCAGGCCGATTAATGGGCGCGGAATCACGGGAGATTGGAAATTTTCGGGGAAAATTCGGGTTCTCGATGTCCCCGTTTATATCGATGGACTCGAAGACGCCGATTTCAGAGATATTAGTGATGAAGAAACTGCACGAATCATTGGACGAGCTTTTGAAGAAAATGCGGGTACTCGGGTGTTGTAACTGTTGTAACTGTAAGCTTGATTTGCAGTGAAATAAAGTGTTGCTTTTTTGGTGTCTTTTCACTTTAACTATAGCAACAGCAAGGGTACATAATAGTAAAAGTATGAAACTTTCCCTATTATGCCCTGCATCTTGCGTCCAACTGCGGTGCGCAAAACAGTTTATGTACGGCTTTGAAGGGGATGTATAATAACTCTCATTTCAAGATCCTGTACTCAGCTGAAGGGTGGGACTCCCCTTATTTCAAGACACTAGGAAAGGCCTTTCGCTTTTGCGCTCATCATTAGACGCAACACGCAAGCCGCAGTCCATAATACGATACGGACGTCAGGATTAGACGTTCCCCAGTTGCTCCACTGTCACGGTAGGTTTATGTCCGCTCACTCAGAAGCAAGATTAGTGGTTTTGGGGGGTCTGCTGCTTTCCAAAATTAAACGCACTGCATTTGCTCTGAAGTTTAAGAATGACTATTGGACTAAACGGATTAAACTACTTAAAGTTAGCCAGATGCCTAAAGTTAGTCTGAAACAGCGAACTCATTCCGAAAATGATCGCTGGGGCTTAAAAATTACGCTTTAACATCAGGTTCTCTAGCTATGTAGGTGTCTGTCAAGTCTAACTAAAATACTGCTAACGGATACAGACACGGATAATGTTACGGACAACCTTCCGGACACGAACACGGACTGGGACATGGACAACTACGGACGGAGTACAGACACTGTCAGACTAGTATGATCTAGGCTTAAAAATCAGCGCGCTGAAGGTTGAGTTCATTATTTCACGCGGAGGTTTGCGTATTATCCGCTTGATTTTTAAACCGTTTAGTCGGAGTAGTAACTTCCTACAATCCGGTACTGGAATCGTCCTATTCAGAAAGACATAAAAAATTAGTCATTATAGAATATATCTACAAAATAGTCACTATACCTAGAATATAGATTGGTATGTTTTATTCGAGGACATGTGGTATAAAACAACAAAACTAAATCATAACAGCTTAACTATGAAATTGCTACTCAAGAGTTTATGAATCATCGATGGGCAGTGAACGTGGAATGGTACTGAGCAGTGATTAGGCTACTATAAACATTGTGGCACATGTCATCACTTATCATCTAATAACTGAATTGTTTTCTGTGATTAGTTGTTTCAACTCATATTAATCAACAGTCTGTCAACACTCGATGCCTTTCGATCACGTTTGTGGGTCCTCAATCGCTTATTTAATCGCTTGACCTCGGCACTATAGCGTCGAGCGGATAATTCTACGGTTTCTGACAGTTTCTTGCACTCCGCTTGAAGACTCAAAATTAGCTGCTTCTGTGAGACCAATAAAGCTTCCAATTCGCTCCTTTTCGTATCACCACTTTGCTCTAATTGCTTGAGAAGTTGAGTGATATTGCTTGAATGCGATTCCTCCGTTAAATTGACGTAACGGGCCTCCAAAGCTGCACAAGTTTGCTTCAAATTAGCGTTTTCTTGTTCCAAAACAGAAATATTTATGCTTTTCTCGGCTAAACTCTTCTTCATCTCATACTGAGTTTTTTCGGACGTGGTCAGTTTGTCTGCCGTAAGCTTTTGATCCAAAGAAAGCTTAGCAATTTGCTGCTTGAATGCTTCATTTTCTAGTTTCACCCTATCCCGTTCCTCTGTCGTGTGTTCTAGCTTACGATTCGTTTCCATTAGTTCCATTTCTAATTTCTCCAGGGTTGACCGCAGCAATTCTGTCTCGCCTATGGCAAGCCTAGCACGCGAATTGCCATCTAACGATGCAGCAGCTCGTTCTGATTGCAGCAGTTCTAGTTGACCTTTGACCCGACCTTCACTGACAGTCAAAGTGCTGATTTTAGCATTTAGTTGGTCGATTTCAGCCTTCCAGCGAGATTCCACTTGCTCGTGCGCTTTTAGAAGTTGTTCTCGAAATTGGCCTTCTCGTGAAGCCGCAAGTTTTTCCAGTTGATCAGTGTTTTCTTGACTTTTTTGTAGTTTTCTTTCTAACTCTGATCGCTCAAGTGCAGCTATTTCAGCAATCTGAAATTTCGAAAACCAAAAATAAAATCATTTTTGTGCGTTGAAGTGCGTGCATGTAGTATAAACACTATTACCTACCTACCTAGTACCTACTTACATGCCTAAAGTTAGAGTACGTCAGTGCCAACAAAATTACATGCTACAAACCCCGGAGTCAAAGCGGAGTCTGAGCCACTTCCGGAGTCAACGTATATATTGACTCCGGAGTCAAGTGACTCCGACAGTCCGACTCCACTTTGACTTCGGGGTCTGTACCAACCAACTACCAAGTATAAAGATTTAGTTGGTACGTTACTGTACTGGTAATATAATGAAGTTTTGTTCTTGCTAAATAAATTGTCATACCTAATTCAATTTTATTTCAGTTAGTAGCAATAACAACTAAAATTTGTATTTCGACAGTCTAAATTCTAATAATTTAGTCAATTACAGAATTTATTCTACATAAAATTTGGGAACATTGACGTCATGGTCACTCTTGACCATTTGTAAACAAAAATGTTTTTATCACTGTTCGTAAAAGAATGCGGATCGTCCCTCATTGTACTTCGACGAAAGGCTATCTTTTTTAAACACACAAATTAAACCCTTTAATAACAAGCCCAATCTACGGCAAAAGCATTCAGTAAGCATCAAGCCTTTATTTTTAAGCACACTGGCCAGAGGCCATCGTAAACCTGTTGGGCCAGCTACAGCATTAACTTACTTACTTGATTTATCTTCCATACAAAACATCTTCTTTAGCTATTTTAACAAAGTTTGTACAAAGTGCACAATGGATACGGGATCAAGACGTAAAATAAGTTATTGCTGCAATTAGTTAACAGCCAATCGACTTAAAATTAAAAAAAAAGTTTAAATTTAAAAAAAAGTTGTCTCCGGCTGGGCTTGATCCAGCAAACTTTCGGTTAAGAAACCAATGCGCTAGTACTCAGCGCCACGGAGACCACAGAGCGAGATCGTTTAGTTGTCGTTGAATATTTTAGGTACGAGTATTTTAACGCTGTGAACCTGGGCCAACCTTTTACATAATTTTCCAGTCCTAGGTCCTAAATTTTACGATTTTGCAATTAAGGATTTATGTGCCGTGTTGTATAACTGTTTTTGGATCTTGATTATTATATTTATTGTTATCAATTTGCTTAGGATATTTTATATCCTATTAATTATATATATTTATATATGTACTTTTAGTGAAGTCTCGGGACTCTGTGATCTACGTGGTCGAGTGGTTAGTTTCATAAATTCTCAACCATGAGGTTATAGGTTCGATTCTAAGTTGATCACTTTTTCGCAGTCTTTTTTTTTGCCTTTTCGAATTACTTCTATACAATAGCCCCGATCTCAACAACACAGTGAAACTACAAGGCATTTCAGTTTGACAGATGCACATCTAAGACAGAAGACGTGTAAAACACACTCCGCACATAAACACTTTAACGCTAGAACAGTGTTAAAGATACCAGAATCAAAATTAAAGACCTGTTGGGCTGTGGCCCAACAGGAAAAATTTATTGAATTTACGATCTTAGAACTAGAGAAGGATATTCTGAATTCGAAAAAAGTTAAGAAGTTCACCTCTACAGAGTCCCGAAGTTTTCGCAATAGCTTGTCCTCCTTAGCCACAGATTGTGCAAGTTTCTGATCCAATCGATCGCACTTTACTCTCAGTTCGTTTCGTTCTTGTAGCACCTTATGAATATCGGCATTGGCAGTTATGTCTGAGCCCAAGTCTTGAGCAGTAATTGCATTGAGGCAGGTCGTGCGCACAGAGTCAAGCGTTTTCTGATTGTCGTTGGTAGATTTTTGGACCGCTTTTTTCAATCGAGCCACTTCAATTTTGCAGTTGTCTAGTTCCTGAAAATACAAACATGTCTCAAACATAAGTGCATGACATTTAGGTATGTATGTGCGTTGAATAAATTAGTGTAGTCTGGTCTGCCAAAGAATTAACACAATTTGCCATGGTACAACTAACATTATGTAGCAGTACATCAAACATACATATCTAGGCCTTTAAATATTTGTATGTCTCAGTATTAAGGTTTGTTGGTTGGTATTAACCATCAAAAAACGTGTAACGGAAAACTGACAATTGACAAATAGAAATTACATAAAATTTTAAATCATTTTCAAAAAAACTTGCCAAATTTTGTGACGAATTGCAGACAAAATGGGCTCTATTTTCTTACTTAATACATAGCTTGTCTGTCCCATCTTAACTATATAACTTTATAGCTCAGTTCATAAGAATAAAGTTCACAAGAATAAAGATGAGTATATGTATATATTATATATATGAAGATGAACCGGGCTTACATGTCTCAATTCATCACGATCTTATTCGTTTGTGTTTGTTTTTTCCTGTTGGGCCACAGCCCAACAGGTCTTTAATTTTGATTCTGGTATCTTAACACAGTGCTAGCGTTAAAGTGTCAATGTGCGGAGTGTGTTTTGCACGTCTTTTACCTTAGCTATGCATCTGTCACTATTAAAATGCCTTGTAAACTCAGTGTGTTGCTGCTTTAGTGGTTTCTGAGAATGTAGTTTGAAAATGCAAAAGTCTGACAAAAAGCGCTCGACTAGGAATCGACGACATCCCCTCTAGGTTGCGAACCTAACAGATTAATAACTCGGCCAGTCAGTTCTGATGCTTCAATAATCATGATATGTTAGAAATCGGTGTTCTTTCAAACTGTCATAACTTATTTGCAACAGAGCTTGCAAGATAAATTTGCAATTATGCATGAGCAAACATTAAGTTCAGTAATTTATCTTTATTTAAGATTATTAATTGGTAGCCAAATAAATTTGA
>JASANF010007325.1:0-20274 GCA_030248245.1 Trissonchulus sp. WLG1_4 | reverse complement strand
ACAGGTTCAACTTCCTCCAGCAATTTCTTCCAAAGTAATGTAGATTCTACCGAATATTATTTACATTAAAAACTACTGCAAGCGGCTACAATACAGGAAAGCTGCTGGTGGCTATTTATAAGTAACTCCATAAATTTTGCATGAAATTGCTGCTTGTTTTAGGACCGTCTCTAACACTTATAGATGTATCAAAAACATATTTCTAGTTTTTTGTATGCTACGCATACACCATCTGTATATTGAAACAACAACTGGGATTAGCTTTACATACTTAAGGGGTAATTGCGTTTTTAGGCGTTTTTTTGGGAAATAAGCTTCCCCAGCGTTTACAAATTTCAATCTCAATTTGAGATCTCACGTACAACTGGACAACTAACTGGAGAATTACAACGACAAACTGGGTAGCATTTACATTTTGATAAGAAGACAAAAAACGATGATTCATGTTATTTCTGAAGCTTTTACTATCAAGATGTTGAGAAAGATAGTATAATTCGTTTTTTTTACCGTCTTTGGTATCATGTCGGTTTTCACTTTGAATTGTAATGTCTTCATTGTAATACGTTTTACGAATATACTTGAATTTACTTACCTCATGATTTAGCTATTTTATTGCTGTATTTTAAGGATAGACGCCATGTTTGAAATTGTTATTATTGTCGTAATGTTTTTTGTGTTGTTTTTATTAAAACAAAAAAGTAGTTATTATATTTTTTCGATTTCATTGTACAATTAAATAATATTAGTATCAAATTTATACTAAAATATGAATGAGGAATTGTCCAACCAGCTTTTAAGCTCGTGAGAATAAAAAATGATAGAAATAACGCTAGTATCAAGTAAGGAAAAAAACTAACACAGAAATATCAACTACTATACACAAGATTTCCTAGTTTTGTCTTCGTGTTATTAAAAAAAAGTGAGATAAGCAGGCACTCCCGTATCTGCTAATGGTCGAGCGGGGAGGTACCTAGGCGCTCGTTCCCAAATCGATCTAACCAAGCGCTAACTTACGAAACTTACGAAATCTGAGCGAATGTTAGGACGGTGCTGTTGAAAGTGTTGAACGGTTATCGCCGCGTTAAATATTTCTGTGGAACATTAAGTCTCCAACAGCACAAAATAGTAACTTCTCACTCATTGTAACGTACTTTTTCTCTGTTATGTTTTTTTGTCATTTTTTTGTTATTTTTCTCTTTTATGTTCTCTTTCTCTTTATGTTTTACATAAAAACTTAATCTTTGTAGTCAAAACTATCTGAAATGAAGTACTATTATTGAGCTGACTTTGATTATACTTCATTTTCATGCTTTTTGACTGCAATAAACAATTAATGAAACTTGAAAGCACGTCAAACTATGCGTAAAATACACTGCATTAAGGTCAACACTACAGTCCATTTCAAATGAAAATGCCTCCGACGCCAAAATTTCCGACGCGTCAGGTGATGTCATCCGACGCGTCTGGCGTCAGATTTCGGACGCCAAGAGGCATTTTCATCTGAAACTGACTGTACGGTGCCTGCAGGGTAAAACTTGGACATGAACAAATGCTGCTGGTATGTTTTTCAAGTGTCTAAATAAATAGCATTCAACTCACCACATTTAAGACAATGGGTGGAAGTCTAGAAGGGTGATTAAGTTAGTCAGTGATTAAAAGAATACCGCGCGTGCAGAATGCCATCAGGCCAGTCTATTTTCAGCGTGTAAAATTCGTAATGACAAAACGGAATGAAAGAACGTTTAGCTATTGATTGATTTATTCACTCTCTAATCACCCTTATATAATTCCACCCAATGTGATTCTAATTGTTATAACTTCAGACTTGTGAATTGGAGTTTACATATATACATACAATTGTGCTAATAGCATCAAACAACGTGATTAAATGACTGAATTCAAATTTTACATTGTGTTCTACATGCTGATTATGATGGCTTGTTTGTAAAAGCTGAATCATCGACAGTAAATCAAGTTTTTCCTCTAATCTTTCGAGCATTTTATTGCAAAACATGTTCATGATTGTTAGACTAGCTTGCTAGTTTTGCTTAGGTTGGTCGTTTTATTAGGTTTACGCATCGTTTTTTATTATAATAACCATATTGTCGCAATTTCCAAGGTATTGTAAAGCTAAATTACATCAAGAGTACACCAGTGTGGGTGTGTGAGGCTTTTCTAGTGTGGAAAATTCGCCTAGCAAAAAAATTTGATTGAGGCCGCACTTAATGGGTTTACACCTTCGCAAAGTAAAAAGTTGTACCTATAAATATATCTTGGTTTTAAATCAGCAGTAGTGGGAGTCAAAGCTGTTGTGATTTTAACTCCATATCTGGTTTTAGTATTAAGTCCAAATGATTACATAACTGTATTAGATTATTTTTTATGTTTGCCCATAAGGTGGTCGAGTACAGGGCGGTTCTCAGATTCACCTCTTCCTTGTTTTGAAACTATAATGCCAGTATAGGTCCAAAACAAGGGCATCCTAAATACCCACAGTGTGTGAGTGTAGTGTATGCTTTTAAATTAAATTTAGGACAAAGTTTGGGGCCTCACATACCGATCCCGAAGGGTGCAGCTGTGAGTACCCCGGTATTAGATTATAGAGATAAACGAGTGAGATACTTGTTTAGTTATTTTGTTGTCAAACGGTAAAAATGATTAATTCTGACCAGCAAAGTAACAAAATATGCAGCAAAGAAAAACAAACATAGCATTAAAAGATCAAATAACACACAAATGTAACTCGACACAGAAAAAGTTTTTCCTGTTGCGCCACAGCGCAGCAGGCTTCTTTACAATGAGTCTGTCGGATAATAACGTGTATTTTGAAAAAATTTGTGTGTGCGTTTGTGTATGTTTTAACTAATGTGATTGTGCGGGTGTAGGTGAACGTGAGTGTGCGCTCTAAATGTGTCTGTCCCGCTGCTGTGTCAATGTATGGTAGTCTGTACTTAATTGTCAGCTGTAAATACGTACGTATGCTTGGCTTAGGTACGTACGTATTCATTTCCAAGCCTTTTGTTTGTCATTTTTTCCAACATATGCAATCTAATTTGCATCCTGTCTATACGTTACGTTAGTGCATGTTTGTGCGTGTGTGTTTGTGTTTTTGATTGGCGGGTACCGTATGTGGTAGGGTGAAAGTACATATGGGTGCATCAAAAATACGACATTATATATGTGCAGTTCACAATGTCGCAGCGAAATGTTTCAGCAGCAATATATAAGGGCTGTTGAAGCAAAGTCTACTATCGCTTCTAGTGGTATACCGCAGATCAAAAGGACAGAAGCATTGTCATATCGCGACTGCTATGCCCGTAGTCTAGTCCTTAAAGACAAAGGGACAAGTGCAAGGCAATTTTTTTCAGCTGGTGTGCAGCATTGATCGAATTGTTTCGTCGACTTTTTGGATACAAACTGAACTTGACCCTGCCATTCTACATGCTAAGCTAAAAATTTGGCACATTTAGACAGGTGGTTTTTTGGAGTTGTTTAAGGACAGAACAATAGGGACAAGCATAAGGACAAGTATGAATCGGACTTTAATTGCTTTAATTGATGTTTTTGCGCACAGACTTTATGTAATATAGGCTGGAATTCAAAATGGCTTAAAATGTCAGTGTTTCAAGCCCAAATTGAAGTGTCTCACTAACATTTAAGGAACAGTTTAGTGTTGTGTTAGGTTGTGAATTCCAGCCATAAAAAACAGTCTGAGAACTGTAGACCCGATAAGCATTTTCGGTCATTGTCTATTATAGTTGTTTGCAGCGTGGCAAGTTTTTCATTTCACGAAGTGATAACATAGTTTTGATATTTTCACGTCAATTTTGCATTGGGCTTTGCTTGTTAATACATTGCTTTGTCTTGTGTTCAATATTAAAGTCTGGCAAAAAATGCTGGACCCCGAGCAGGAAAGAATCACGTGATCTCATCACAAAAAGAGCTATGTAAGTCCAGCATCAAAAGTATATTGAGAGTTACAAAACGTACGCCGCTTGTTTGTGTCAAGTTTGCCAAGGGTAACCGCTGCTTTTGTTTTGCACTTACTTCCCGGTCACATTGTGAATTTTGATCAACCAGTAAAAACAGATAGCTGCCAGTCTGTTGTTACAAACTGATTCCTTACTGCTCTGCTGCACATTTACTCTAAGTATATACTTTGAACTGTGTCCGTTCACGGTAATCGTCGTTTTCCTCAAATTGTCACATATGCCAAGTACATTCCAAAAAACTGGATCTCTTTACCAACAAACTCCAGACTTTGTAAAACTTATTGCAGCCCAAAGAAATCATCAAAAATAGCAGCTTCCTGTACTTCCATGAATGTTGCCACAGTATATAAACTCTCTGACTAACTTCTCTCAGTCTTCTCTCATCATACGATATATTGTGACTAACTAACTACTAAAGTTCTAACTAAAGAGCACTCCTCGTAACACTCCCCCTCTAGATAAACCGTCCCGGTTTAGGTTTACCAAAAAAACTTAAAAATTCCGAACGTAAAGAACTCATACTGACAAACCAAAAATTCTAAATATCAATTTTTACAAAAAACTAATGTAAAACCGCTAATGAATCTGTGCCGAACAATACAATAGACCAGTGGACAATAATATAATAATATATACAACAGACCAGTAGTAACATAACATACATGGGTGAAAAGGAATTAATAACAGATGCAATGCAATACATATTGGATTTATATGGCATATAGTTTGAAGACGTATTCAAAAACCATTGTAACACTTAATTTTTGGGTGCGATACCAACAAGTAACTAAGGGTTTTCAACACTGGTATCGCAGGCTTGTTACTCAAAACAATTATTGCAATGTTTCCTAACTTTTCCAAGTATTTTATCAGATTTGGTTGAAATATTGCTTGAGACCGCCGACATGCAACTAAGCTACACTTATAGATGTTCCCGGCTCGCAGAAAACTCACTCATTTAACCTATACTACCATTTTACAAGTTATCATTTGGCCAATACTCAACTACATACTAAGAAAAACTTGAGCAGGATTGGAAGTGAAGGGGCATATGACAACCAAATTAAGAGTGTCCACAATGTTCAGCTACTTTGTATTCTCACTGTCCAGCTTGTTTACGGTTTACTCTGGCATCCCCTGCTTTACTTTATCATAAAAAATCTATGGATGTAAATTCGAAAAAATTGATTATGACATTTATCATACTAACAGTTATGCCCGGCGTCTGACACCGCTGTGCAGCGCGCAATTAAAGGAATACCGGTTACTTGTTTGCTATATGCAATCGGCACCGGTACTTTGCCTTGACTTGCATATACTTTATCTTTGGCTGCGTCCGTTTTGTCCGGAACAATCTGTAGCTGGAGTGTTCGAATAGCGTTCACACCGAGAAGATTATCAGAGCAGTGTAACGATGGGACAACAAAAAACACCACTCGCTCTTTTCCATTACCTAAGTTAACATCACAACTAACACAATTATTCAATCGATCGTACCGTCCATCCGCTAGCCGAGCTGTGACCCCATTGCTACCACTAACGGGAAGATTTCCCAGATACTGCCGAGCGCCCTCTGACATAAGGGACAAGTTGGCCCAAGTGTCACACAACGCCGACTTTTGCCCCTTTTGCCGAGCCCCAGTGTCACCAATTTTTGCGTGAACATAATCTCCCGATGCTTTTGGTGATGGGGGTTTAGATTTGAAGGGGTATCGCACTACTTGCACCTTATTCAGCTGCGGGCTCACTTGAAGGGGGCCATGTGTCATCCTTGTGGCTCCCACAGATGAGCCCGTAGCTACATTTTGACTCGTTCTCCCCAAGTTATCGGCGTCACCATAGTGATCAGTTAATAACTCAGGATTTCCTGCGTCTCTCGCCGAACTATAAGTTACCCCAGCAGCCCTAAATTCCGGGTATAACTTAGCCAATGGGTATTGGTTTTGATTTCTGCTGCTCTGGACAGTTCCGGATAAAGTTACAGGGGTCACCGCACTGAAAAATTACACCTGGATACCGACGAGCATTATGCCGGCTCTGGTATTTTGTCTGTTTATGCATATTACTCTGTTCTGAAATGGGGGCTTGCTCAGTTCTGCTTTGCACTGTTATCGCACAAAAAACTCATAAGCTGATCTGACTTTTGGTTTTTCTCTCTGCAACAGCTTTTCGTAATAGTTCACCCGTTTGACAGTTTGAAATAAAGTTTTTGGAATAGGATAAACAAGCCCACTAATTTGAAACAGCTGTTCGTCTATTCCTTTCCTGAAAACTTTGCAGAGTATAGATTGCTCTTTTTCAAATGTAAGATCAGTACCGGCCTTTAACATTAACTCCTCGAGTGCCAAAGCATATTCTTGCACCGTTTCGTCTCTACGCATTTTCTTCTCATAAACAACAGAAAGGTCAACTTTTTCTGTTTGTTCAAACATTGTCTTGAGCTCTTTCACGACATCCTTATAATTGAGAGAACCCCCTACTTTGCGCGAATAGACGTCAAAAGCTTTTCGCGCAGAGCGTGCTAAACAAGCTTGAAGAGGCCTACACGCATCCGTAGACGACAATTTGAGTTGGCGCACAACCGATTCAAATTCCAGGTTGAACCAGTCCTGAAAACTGCAGTCATTGCTGTTTGGGTCAAATTTCGGGACATCTGTGAACGGGTCTGTCACTACTAAAATATTGATAGACCCACAACTTATGTCGCTCCTTTGCTGCCGGACAGTTTTGTGCTGTTCGCAGTCTGTTGAGTCAGTATTACTGTCCGAATTGTCAACATCACAAAAAGTCAGTCCGATTATCCGGACGGCAAACCCTCGTTTTGAAATTCTGTCGATCTGGCCGGCACATGTCGATCTGACTAGACCCTTCTCTTACTGGCAACACTCTGACCTGTGCAGAACTTTTTTCGTAATCTTATTTTTCAAGTCTAAATTTTGCTTTTTATGGTTCAACTTTCCAGGCATGAGTTCCAGGCTTTTTATGGTTCAACTAGCAGATTCATACTGGCTGGGTGACTCTCGGTCGTCGGTTCGGTAAATTTTGACTTTGCGACTACCATTTTTTACTGTTTTTTAGGAAACTGCCGTGTTAATGTGCTCTGGGAGTAAATAACCTTAGTCCACTGACTAATTTGCTCGTAAATTGACTCTTCATGCCTCTTCAGCAAAGTACACAATTCCTGTTTTGCTTGCTCTTTAACTCTTTAGCTCTTTAAATCTTTAACTCTGTTTCGTTTTGTTGAATCCAGTTGACTATGTCATGTTTTTGTTAAAAAACTTTCATTTATCACACACTATCACACACACAGAACACTATCCATGGCAGTTTCTTGTTCCCTTGTCCGAAACCCGTGCTCATTAGTTGCATCAGCACTGAGATTCTGTGATTCAAATTTTACTACATTGCCAACTTTACTTTCTTTCAATTTGGTGTGTCTTTGGGCCAGCGGTCTCAAAGTTTTTAGTTTTCGAGCAGACACCCGCTTTTTGTGTG
This sequence comes from Trissonchulus sp. WLG1_4, assembly GCA_030248245.1. Lineage (NCBI taxonomy): Eukaryota > Metazoa > Nematoda > Enoplea > Enoplida > Ironidae > Trissonchulus > Trissonchulus sp. WLG1_4. The sequence continues at coordinate 12,787 of JASANF010007325.1, read as the reverse complement.
ACGAAAACATTAACCTGTTTAGGTTAACTATATGATTAAAACCGCTCCAAGATACGTTTTGCAGCTACGTTTGCTAGCACTACATACAGCACATACAGCACTTACATCAAGCAACTATGAGTAAACAGTAAAGCAATACAGAAATTTTACGACATAATATTAAAAAAATCAGGTCCGTCTGTCACAGCATATGGCGTACAAGACAGAACCACGCGCTGCTACCATGTTACAAACTGATTCCTTACTACTCTGCTGCACAATTACCCTAAATACTTTAAACTGTGTCCGTTCACGGTAGTCGTCGTTTTCCTCAGATTGTCACATATGCCAAGTACATTCCAAAAAAACTGAATCACTTTACCAACAAACTCCAGACTTTTTGAAACTTTATTGCAGCCCAAAGAAATCATCAAAAACAGCAGCTTCCTGTACCTCCATGAATGCCACAGTAGACAAACTCTCCGAGTAACTTCTCTCAGTCTTCCCTCATCATCCAAAATATCGTGAATAACTAACTAATAAAGTTCTAACTAAAGAGCACTCCTCGTAACACTCCCCCTCTAGATAAACCATCCCGGTTTAGGTTTACCAAAAAAATGTAAAAATTCCGAAAGTAAAAATTAAACTCATACTGATAAACCAAAAACTCTAAATATTAATTTTTACAAAAAACTAATGTAAAACCGCTAATAAATTTGTGCCGCACAATACAATAGACCAGTGGACAATAATATAATAAGAGCACTCCTCGTAACACTGCCACCCGTCATGAGTATGTTGGTTTTCAGCAGTACCTTATCGTACATTCGTACGTATTGAAGCTGTTCATTTTACTATAGGCTCTTGAGAATTACTTTCTGATACATGACCAGTAAATTTATAAGCAGCTCCATCTAAATCCATTTTAACCCTTTCATGCGCATTGTGAACCCACGTGGTGAATGCCCAATCGGGGGCTATAAAGCTTGACTAGCTTATTATAGTCAATTGAACTTCAAATTGTTCATTCAGGAATCGCAGATCTTTGCATTTAGTGGCTCAACTTTAGTCCTGCTGCCACACATTTTTACAAACTTTCTACTTTGAACGCTTATAACTAAAAAACGATGGGTCCTAGACCCTTAATATGCAGTATGTTTCGTTCACCATCAAATTCTTTATCGAATGGTGGTTTTGCAAGCTCTCGACAACGCAGGTAGCTCGAGCAATGGCCAAAAACAGAATTGTCAAAGTCTGATTGCCTAAAAAAAAACCTCTGGGCGACAATGGGTTCATTTTAGTTGTATGTTTTAAGTTGTAATTGTGCAAAGCTCAACTTTATTATTTAACTACACCTTAATTCAGAGATCGCCTAGAGTAGTCCTAGGCTGTTATGGAGTACAGACGTTTTTATTGGACTAAAAAAACTTTGTAGTCACACTGAGCTTTCGTTTCATTTAATGATTAGGTCCAGCCGTCCAGCCATCTAAAGTATTTTTCCATGCCCAGGTACGAATCGGTACATTTCATCTCTTTTCACAAAAGGTAACTCAAAATCTCCTCAAAAACAACTTAAATACTTTGCGAATTGTTCAGGACGTTCCGCAGCATGGCTTTCTTCTAAAAAAATGAACTTGAGAACTCTGCAGATATTTTTTAATATCATATCGCATCACTTATTTTAGCAATCATATGAATATGCAAACATCGTCGTTAATTTGAAACTATTTTGATTTATGTGAGGTAACACCTCTGATTGATCAACCAAAAAATTTCCAATATTATTATTATTATTAAATTTTATTTAAGGTCGTCGTCGTCTATTAAAATTACAGTGATAATAAGTGCAAAGTAAAGAAGAATGTATGTAGATTGTTAAGAAATGCAAAACGGCATTGTTGCAATTGTATCTTTAAAATGTCAGTAATATCAACAAATATCCCTTGTACCATGTCACTACTATGTTTAAATGTAAATGTTCCAATGTCCTTTTTTTTAGCTTGTTCCAACATGTCAAACCGAACCGAGCTTGAAACGAGATTTCTTGTATTTTTCTCCATCTACACGGCAGAAGGGTTGTTTCTAGTAGCTTCGAACATCCTAATTTGTCTTGTGATTGCTCGAAATGCAAGTTTACGCCAAAAAGAATATTGTCTGCCTTTTGCTCTCGCCATAGCGGATGGGATATTTGGCGTTGCCTTGCTTTCCAGTGGAATATTTCGTGTTCACGTAATTAATAACGATAAATTTCATACCCGAATTGCCAAATGGCACTGTTTTCAATTACCGCACATTCATTTATTCTTGATCGGCGAGTTCTGCGCTCCCACCATATCGATGCTAATCTCGATTGATCGTTGCATAGCCTGCGTGAGTATCAGATATTACATCAAAATCAGCGCTAAAATGGTGATGTTGGCTTGTTCTATTACTTTTGTTTGTTCCGTAGCAATAGTAGCTTTCGTCATTAGTTTGTCGTACGGCGATTTTACCACTATACTAAGTCTCTGCTCCACTAGTCACAGTGTTAATGAAATTTTCAATGTTATTTTTTATTGCTATCAAATGGTGGTTAGCTGTTTGAGTGTCATAATCTACTTTTTTGCCATGCTAACACTTCGGTATTCTTCACTAAACCAAAACTTAACCGCTGCTCTGGCTAACGCCAGGGAGCGCCAGAATAAAGTCACAAAAATGCTTTTCATTGTAATTGTGTGCACTTTACTCTTGTACATACTTCCTAAATTATTGGCTATTTTTACAATTCAACTTACGCCGATGTATGTTGTTTATTGGATTGTACCTTTTGAAAGTATCATAGTCAGCCTGAATTCTGGAGTAAATATTTTTATATATTTTTTCAAAAATCAAGATATTCGAGAAGGCATTTTACGATTACTGAAATTGCGCAAAACTGGAATTTATCCTGGAAATGAGAACATTAGCTTAACTACAAGAAATTCAAACGCTAAGTGGTAAATATGTTGTTATGTCACTCACTTCTGTTACAGTCGTGTATACTTATGCCATTATTTGTGTTGTCAGAATAACAGGCCGTTAGAATTATTTAAAACTCTTATTCAATTAAATGTTGTATTTTATTGTCCTTTAATTGTCTTGTAATTTAGTCTTAACTTACCTAATCAATGTAAAAGAGGTAGATGTCGCGTGTAAGCGTGCACGAGCACGAGATTTTACCCCCCCCCACCCCTAGGCGCTATTTGCGCTATTTGCGCTATTATAGTGCCAGCTCAAAAACGCCCCCCCACCCCTTCTCCCGCTATTTGCGCTATTTGCGCTATTATAGTGTCCAACTCAAAAACGCCCCCCCCCCACCCACCTCCCGCTATTTGCGCTATACACGCTACGACAGGTACCCTCCCTCCATCAAAAGTTTTAAAATACTTCTCAAATTATTTTTGTTTATTGAGGGATTGTATACGTGCTAAAAAGTACAAAACTTTTCAATAATTAGCCAATAGCACAAAATAGGGCCTAAATAGCGCAAATAGCACCCTCAGGTGCTATAAGCGCTATCCAAGATCAGCATCACTATTTAAAGAAAAATAAACACAAACACCAACAGGTCAGCGTAGCTCAGTTGGTAGAGCGTTAAGCTAGCAATCTAGCAAATTGTGGTTCAAATCCCCCTGGCCATTTTTCTGTAGAAGTTTCATCCATATCCAAAAAAATAGCGCATATAGCACCTTCGATAGCGCATATAGCGAATAGCGCATATAGCATGCCCAAAAAGCGCTATAGCGCAAATAGCGCATATAGCACCTTTGATAGCGCATATAGCGCAAATAGCGCATATAGCACCTTCGATAGCGCATATAACGCAAATAGCGCATATAGCACTCCTAAAAAGCGCTATAGCGCAAATAACGTATATAGCAAATTCCATAGCGCTTATAGCGCATATAGCGCATAAAAAAGCACTATAACACAAAAAGTGCTATTTCTATTTCGCTTACACGCGTTCGTTACCGTAAACGAATTTTTATGCATATATGACATCAAACGACGAATGAATACGTTTAGTTTAATGTATAATCGGACATAAAATTGCAACTGTAACTGTTACCATGCACTTTGCCTTGGCTGCCATGAATAAACTTGGAATAGCTACAAAACTAGTTAAATTTGCTAAATACAAAAGTAGTATTTTCGGATTCAAGAGCGATTACGGTTTGCATTAAAAATGGTCTGATAAGTTACTGTAATAAAGTAAACTGAATCTATCTATATATGCTTTATTCCATTAAACTTGGTATATGCCCTTGCCTGACGCTTCTAATATAAACGAACATTTTTCACAGTGGCGTCGCGAGCAGGATAGAAGTGTCACCATGGCAAGACCTCTGCGTGCTTTGAAACAGAGACGAGCTGGAACAAGAACTCAGGCCCGAAACAAGATTCAGAGAGCCCAAGATATTTTGGAACTTGGGTTAGAGGCGGACTACAATGATTTGCGGTCCATGATTGAGAGACTAGACTATTCTATAACTGTTTTGGAGCCCCTCAATGAGCAGGTGTTGGATCTCCTAGAAGATGAAGATGAAGCAGCGGTCGATGTAGCAGAATCGACACAGTTGGAAGAGGATCTGGTCACGGCGAGAGCAAACCTTCGTGCTCGGATTTTACAGAAACAAGATGCAGATGGTCGTCTGGCGAATGCTGGAAATCCTCCAGTCTTCGGAAATCCTGAGGTACAGGTTGCGGTTCAAGCAATGCAAGAGTTTGCGGGAACCGGAGCGAATAATCATATACATCATCAAGCCCATGAGAACACTCTTAAGGTCCAACTCCCAAAGATTGAACTGCCGGTTTTCAATGGGGACATTTTGCGGTGGAAAGAATTCTGGGATATATTCGAATCATCGGTGCATCTCCAGAACATACCGGCCGTTTCGAAGTTTAACTACTTAAAAGGTTTGCTAAAAGGTCAAGCAGCGGGATCAATAGAAGGTATTTCTGTGACAAATGATAACTATGCCCTTGCAATTAAAATGTTGCACCAGAAGTTTGGCGATGTTGCTACCATTAAAAAAGCTCTTTATTCCAACCTGCGCCACATACGGATGGCGTCAAACTCGTTTACTGATATAAAGTCGACCCAGGAACAAACAGAGAAAGCACTACGTCAGCTAGAATCACTGGGGACAAATGTGAATCAACAAGAAGCCTTGGTCGATTTGATTCTGTCAAAGTTCCCGATTGATGTCATCAGTAAAATAGAAGACTACAAGACTGAAGGATTGGCTTGGGACGTTGAAACTGTCCGCAGGGCGCTCCAACGCTACGTCACAGTCCAAGAGAGTATTGAGCGCTACACCAAAGGTAACCGAAATTTGGCACCCATCACTAAGAATATGAATCATTATCTCGTTGACAATCCTAAACCAGTTGGTATGGGTGCATCGTCTGCTCAACTGCTATTAACGTCTGCTCAGAACAAGAAAGGTATCCAGCCAAGCTCCCCTTGTATATTTTGCGCAAACAGCCATTACAACGACAAGTGCCCAACCTATCCTGATCTGGAAAGCAGGCGAAAGAGATTGGCTACACTGTCACGGTGTTTCAGCTGTCTAAAGCCAGGACATTCAGCTAAGACTTGCCAAGTAAAAAAAATCTGCTACAACTGCAAGCAGAGTGGTCATAATCGAGCGCTATGCTACAAGCTCTTTTCTGCTGATACTAATTCAATTAAAAGCACGACTATTGTAGCCCAAAGCCGAGACGCTGACTTTACTCCAGCCAATCATGTACTGTCTGAAGTTAGTTCTGCACATACAGCACTAAATCTAAGTCACAGAGTGCTGTTACAGTTAGCAGTGGCTCCCGTTCAGAAGTCAATGGGCGAAGAATCTGTACTGGCGAATATTCTGCTCGACAGTGCAAGTTCGCGCTCTTTCATAAGTTGTCGGTTGGCTAATAAGCTTCGCTTAGATTGTACTAAAAAGGAGGCATTATCAGTAACTAAGTTTGCTAGCAAGCAGCCAGATGATATTGATACTTATGTGGTCAATGTTTTTATCAGTTTGAAAGACGGTTCGATGCTTGAACTTGAAGCAAATGCTGTAGACCATATTACGGGAAATATTATAAAAGGTCCGATTCAACAAGCAAATTTGCAGATTTTGGAACGTATTCCCCAGAATCAGTTTGCAGATACGTTTTCGCTGGTTCCAAAAAATATGCAAGTTGATGTTTTGATCGGCTCAGATTACTTTTGGTCTTTGATTCAGGGGGGTGCAGCTACACTTCCGTCCGGTCTTTCTTTAGTTCCGTCGAAGCTTGGTCTTTTAATCACCGGAAAATGTTTTGGAGCAGGTCCTCAGCCAGGTGAAAAAGATATTAGTTCATTTTTTGTGATGACACGAATGAGTCAAGGATTGTTACAGAGCAGTCAAGGTGAACCCGCAGAAGAGTTTTGTCTCCCAAGAGGGCCAAATATTGAAGATTATTGGAGCCTCGAGACGGTTGGAATCACCGATACATACGATAATGAAGATGATGAGTCCGCCTTAGCTGGGTTCAACAACAGCATCCGATTCAAAGATGGTCGATACCAGGTATGCTGGTGCTGGAAAAGTGAAGACATGGAGCTACCGAAGAATTTCGAATTATCAATGGGCCGACTAAAGTCTTTAGCGAAGCGACTACAAGATGACAAAGGTCTACTGAAGAGCTATGATGATATAATTCAGAACCAATTAAAACAAGGTATAATTGAACAGATCAAACCCAATACAGAGACTGGGCCAAGACGACATTATTTGCCCCATCATGCTGTAGTTACACCCATGAAAACTACCACAAAAGTTAGGATTGTATATGACGGTTCTGCAAAAGCGCGAAAAGGGGCCAACAGCCTCAATGATTGTTTGTATCGGGGTCCAGTGATTCTGCCTGATCTTTGTGGACTTCTTCTGCGATTTAGAGCTAGCCCTATAGCAATTTTGGCCGACGTTGAAAAAGCGTTTCTTCAAGTTGGATTACAGCCGTCTGAACGAGATGTCACTCGTTTCTTATGGTTTAAAGATCCCACTAAACCGGAAAAACTTGAAGATAACGTTGCAGAGTTTAGATTTTGCCGGGTCACCTTCGGTATTGTTTGCAGTCCGTTCCTATTACAAGCCACGATCAAATATCATCTTCAAAAAGCTAACACACAACTTGCTCATCAGATAGCTCAAAACATATAAGTTGACAATGTTGTTCTCAACGCAGTAACTGCTGTAGATGCAATAGAGATGTATTCAGAAGCCAAATGTTTGTTTCGCACGGCAGGAATGAACCTGCGAGAATGGTCATCAAATTCTACAGAATTCACTAAAGCGCTACCTGCTGAGGATCAAGCCAAAGGCCATACAATCAAAGTCTTAGGTTTGGTTTGGGACCTTCGGCAAGACGTAATCGGGATATCTGGAGTATCGAAGGATAACCATACCCAGGTATCTACAAAACGCCAGGCACTCAAGGCGACTGCGCAGATATATGATCCTTTGGGTTTCGTAAATCCGGTCACTGTTCATGGAAAACTGTTTTTACAACGGTTGTGGACTCTAAATCAACCATGGGACCTAGATTTTTCGGAGAAGCTGCAGTCTGAATGGAACAATGTGTGGAATATTCTTCAGCATCTTTACCAAGTCCAAATACCACGGTTCGCTGGTGCAATTACCGATAATTCGGGTACTTCAGCACAACTACTGGTGTTTTGTGATGCTTCAGCAAAATGCTATGGTACAGTGGTATACTTGAAAGTTACTGAAGATCAAAGCTCAAAAGTTAACCTAGTAAAATGGAAAGTCATGTTGGGTGATTGCCTATAATTTTAACTAATAGGAGCGAGGGATGGAAAGCCTACAAACCCAACAACCGGGGGGGTGGGGGGGTGGGCGCCTACTGAATCTTTTTACCCTTTTAATAATAATTTTAATATTTTTATTATTAATTGAGGGATCGTATTGTTAATAAAAAGTACAAAAATTTTCAGTATTTTAGCCTATAGCATAAAACAGCGCGTAAATAGCGCAAATAGCACCCTCACGTATGAAAAAAATAGCCTATGAAAAAAATAGCGCTTATAGCATTTTGATGCGCTATCGTTTTGCTATAAGCGCTATTTTTTTAAATCATCGACCAGAAGACAAACTAAAATTTTAATATCATTTTAAATTTATTTTTTTTTATTAAGGGATCGTATACGTAGTAAAAACTACAAAAAATGTCAATAAATTAGCCAATAGCACAAAATAGCGCCTAAATAGCGCAAATAGCACCATCATGTGCTATAAGCGCTATTTTTTAAGCCTATGAAAAAAATAGCGCTTATAGCACTTTGATGCTCTATCGTTTTGCTATATGCGCTATTTTTTTATATCACTCATTAAAACACAAAGTAAAACTTTAAAAGAATTTTAAACTTTTTAATTTTAATTGAGAGATTGTATACGTACAAAGATTGATTGATTGTATACGTACAGAGATTGTATACGTAAAAAGTACAAAAGTTTTCATTAAAATAGCCGATAGCACAAAATAGCGCCTAAATAGCGCAAATAGCACCCTCAGGTGCTATATGCGCTATTGAATAAAATAAAAACTTCATCTAAGTCAAAATAGCGCCTCAGAAACAAAATAGCACCTGCCATGCGCTATTATAGCGCTGTGCTATTATAGCACTTTGATATTTTTCGGATTTGGAAATGTGCTATAATTTGCCAAAAAAGCGCTATTTTTCGAAGCGCTATAGCCGCTATTTTAGGTGCTATAAGCGCTATATAGCGCAAATAGCGGAAATAGCACTTCGATAGCGGGGGGGGGGAGGGCGGGGGAGGGGGGGGAGGGGGGGTACCTGTCGTAGCGTATATAGCGCAAATAGCGGGGGGGTGGGGGGGGGTGGCGTTTTTGAGCTGGAAACTATGATAGCGCAAATAGCGCAAATAGCGCCTAGGGGTGGGGGGGGGGGTAAAATATCGTGCTCGTGCACGCTTACACGCGACATCTACCTGCCCTATACAATAGGACAGGTTTAGATAAGGGCAACAGGTAACGGATAATGTCCGATTCATTCTTAGTAACTGAGGTCTTGAAGCTCTAGCATTATTCTGAATTTTTGGGGGTGTACGAGCCTGAGTACGTACACAAGTATTAGTACATAAAACATTAGTCAAACTTATGTGATATAGCATGTGCAGTGCAATTGGCCGTTTTTATACAGTCAGGAGCAACAACTGGCTAACCGCCCTTGGCCGTTAATTTTTAATCCAGGCTCATGGGTAACAAACAGCCAACTGTGTAGTTGACCGGTTGTTGCTCAACTTCAAACAATGTCAGATTTTCACGCTTCCTCAAAAGCAAAAGTTCTAAAATTTGGTTTACTCATGAATCTGCTCGGCTTCTTTAAGAGGAAAAAAACCGCCAGCGTCTACTGATTTGCTACGGCGAGTAAATCCATTTTTTTGTACAAGTTGAATTTGGTGAAATACTATTTAGTTACAGCAGTTAGCACCCTAAATTTTTCGAATCTCATTAGGTAGTACTTTCTGCTACGTCTGTGCCAAAGTAAAGCATTCATGATATCAGCATAAATTCTTGGTGCATCAAGTTAGAAAGCGGCTAACTGCTGATCTTCATCATGTATGTGCAATATTTTGTGGCAGTGCAACAACCGGCCAAACCACCAAACACGTGTAAAATTTGTGCTGCATCAACCGGCCAACTGCAGATGAGAGTTTTAAGATTGCTTCGGAAAAATTGTCAGTTCAAGCTTTTCGGCTGAAATTTTACAGCAAAATAGAAAAAAAGTTGAGGTTTAATTTAAGCTACTGCTTGTAAAAAATGGTTGAATAAATGATGGATCAAAACGCTGCAAACTTTAAAGTCGATTTTCTCATTTTCAACTTTTTGTAAGTTAGCCGGTTGTTGTTTTAGGGGACCGATATATATATATATATATATATATATATATATATATATATATATATATATATATATATATATATATATATATATATATATATATATATATATATATATATATATATATATATGTGTATACATATGTATATTGAATTTTACAAGTGCGCAGGCACTTATACTAGGTACACTCAGACGCACACACAATGCATTTTCTCACTTGCTGAAGTCTGTGCCGGGCCAGCCCTCGGGCTCCGGGCCGATAGGCCCACTACGGCCCGCCGGGCCTGTAGCTGGCCCGGCCCGGAAGCGCGCTAGTCGGCCCGGCCCGGAAAATTTGCTAGTGGCTGAACTCTATCCCCAAAATCAAGTCACCACAGATTTTGATCTGGTATTGTGCAGACGAGATACGAGGAAGGTACCCCCCTGAAATCAAGCACCTCCTTGATTTAAGTGGGCCTCTGTTAATCAAGACATGTCTTGATTTGAGGGGGGTAACCCCCCTTGAAATCAGTAAAAGGGCTACAGAGCATAGTCCCGGCCGATTAGCTAGAATAGATAGGAGTGTCCTACGCTTCCCTATTATCAAGAGTACATATAGGAATAGTATGACACTTTTCCTATTATGCCTTCGGGCGTGCTACCGAAATGCGGAGCGCAAAATAGCCCGTTTATGTACGGTTTTGAGGGGGGCACCCCCCTTAACAGAAGACCCCGTACTCAGCTGAGGGCGATTACCCCCCCCCCCCTCAGTTCAGTACAGGGTCTTCAGTTGAGGGGGGGATATTACCCCGATTTCATTTATTTTAATATTTTGACATCTTTGCTTGAATTTTTTATTTCTTACTTTATATGCTAATGGCTGCAACGAACTGCAGCTCTTGTAAAGATCTTCCGTAATCGAATGGTCACTCACCACTATTTGCCTTTGTTTTGTTGTGCTAGTGTATATATTTCACCATAACGTTCAGGCCTACGTAGATACGACTATGACCCTATCGAAACTTAACATGCCATGTGTGATGATATGGAAATTTTCTAAACCTAATTACGCCTATTTTAGTTTTATTTATTGGCAGAACATTAATGCATCACTACAAGCCACAAGACATCAATGAAAATACAGCACCCGCCTAGCATAACAACATAGCATACAATTCTACGATAATTTTAGTACATCTTGCTATTTCACCGGGCTATTTACAACGTTGTAATTAATCATGTCAATTGGCATATTCAGTAAAGCGGTGCGGCAGCATTAGCGGCGAAGCTTTTGACGCGAGAGAAATAGAACGCAGGAAAATTCTGCTCAGTCAAATCGAATTCGGACGTTGTTTTCTGTCCTGTCCTGAAACAAAATAGACTAGCTGCAATCAAATTATTCATTCATACAGACTGTGTTCATCAGTGGCTGGTGGTGAATTTAACTACCGAGTCCAGTTACGTAAAATGTGTAACGGTCTATAACACTAAATTATAGGACAAAATGTTCGTCGTTGAAAATGTTCGTCGTTGAAAATTTTTTCAACGACGAGCTTTGGTATTTTAGAACGTTTTTCTGTTCTAAATGACCAAAGCTCGTCGTTGAAAAAAATTTCAACGGCGAACATTTCAACGGATCAGGGTTGGCAAGTCTCGGGTTTGCAACCGAGACCGAGACCGAGACCAGGCAACCGAGACCACCCAAACGAGACCTACGAGACCGAGACCAGCCCTTGGGGGACCTTTTTTCAAGTTTCAATTTTAAAAATTTGAGATACTTTGAAATGTGAAAAATTTGTGATTAAGTTACAAAAAAGTGACCATTAGGTTGTATGAGTGTATGACTTGCGACTTTGCGAGAAACGTAACATTGTAAACGACCGGATGCATGAGAGTAAGTGATTGACAGCCGAACCCGGAGAAAATAGGATTATTTTCCTATTATTTATTCTGTCAACTTTTTGTATTTTTTAATAAGTTTCGCACACTTCCTCGCATACCATAGGGTGTTTTATAGTGCCTTGCACACATTGGCATTTTGGCAGTCTGACTCAGTGCCAGCTTAGAATCGTCCATGCTGGAGCAGTGGTGCTACTGTCAGAAGTTCTGATGCGAGCACCATCCCGTACCAGAAGTTTCTTCCGCTGACACAGTTACGTGGGGGACAGGTTTGATGCCCCAACCACGCCATAGCCCAAAAAGCTTTTGATTGTGCCTAGGTTTTTTTCATAAAGTTCACGTTTTGACATGCGTTGAGAGGTTGGGGCTCAAGAAATTTAATTAAACTGCCACCCAATACGCGCTTCGTAAAGTTGGCGAAGCCAGCAAATTTTTAATTACAAATCAGCTACGAAGTTAGATCTATTTGGTAAATGATGGTCAGTATTTTTACTGTTTAACATATGCTTGAGAGGTTCCACATATAAATGCAACATCGCTAAGTCAGACAAGCCTTCTAGCTCAAACTTTAACTAATAGCTTGATGTACAAAGTTTTGAAGTCAGTTTGCCGAATGCCGGTGAACTGACATGTCTGCAGCAGACAGTTCTGACCATTTCATGCTTGGAATTCTATTTGGAAACTTATATATTGTAAAAAAAATCTTCGTGATTTTATAAAATTTTGAAAACTTGAAGTCTCATCTGAAATACCGAGACCACCCTATGGCAGGTCTCGGTTTTCCTACCGAGACCAAGACCGAGACCGAGACCAGCCTAGTCTCGGGTTTTTTACGAGACCGAGACCGAGACTGCCAACCCTGCAACGGATGTCTCGAGCTCCGTTCAAATGATCGTCGTTGAAAATTATTTCAACGACGAACATTTTGTTTTTCAACGACGAACATTTGTTTTTTCAACGACGAACATTTTGTTTCGATAAATCGGGCCCTGGCTGG
>JASANF010007323.1:0-10770 GCA_030248245.1 Trissonchulus sp. WLG1_4 | reverse complement strand
TTTTAATTACAGACCGCGGCCCGCAGTTTGAGTCCGCAGTGTGGTCTCATGTCCTACAAGTACTGGAAATTGAAAGACGCCGTACTACGGCATACCACCCCGCGTGTAATGGCGCGATTGAGCGTTTTCACCGCCAGCTGAAGGTATCGCTAAGAGCAAGATGTGTGGATTCGTCATGGTCAACCCAGCTGCCGCTGGTACTCTTGGGTTTACGTTGTGCGGTTGGGGAACATGGATTTTCGCCATCGCAAATGGTTTACCGCAGTGAGCTTGTATTACCTAGTCAGTTTTTTGTAAAACCGTCAGCCCCGAGCACAGACTCTATCCCTGCTTTTGTCGAGCGTTTATTCCGTACAATTGAAGCTTTGCCCGCGCCGAAACGAGACTACTCTAAAAGGTACACGTACGTCCCCAAAGACTTAGAATTAGCTACTCACGTTTGGGTGCGGTAAGAAAAAATGCTTTCCTCACTAAGCAGACCTTATCGGGGGCCTTATTTGGTGCTTACAAGAGATGAAAAAACCGTAACCATCAAAATTTCCGGACAAGCGCAAAAGGTTTCCATAGATAGAGTGAAACCAGCTTTTGGGTTGCCCGACACTGGTGTTTGTACTGTAGTGACGCGTCGTTGGGGCGATTTGAAGCGTCACCGCCAATTAACTAATGCAGACAGAAAACGCGTTACTTTTTGCAATATTGAAACCATTATGCCTTATTAACTGTGGCTCCGCTCTTAAGGGGGTAGTGTCGCGAAAGCAGTCGATTTTGCGCGACTGTAAAACTTGTTCAGTAAAATGTCAGAAATTGTTCTTTCTAGATTTTAAAAATCTACCTAAAGGCAAATTATTTTGCCAAGTTTCAGCAAAATTGGTGCAGCATATAGTTTGCAATAATGTCTCAAAGTCGGAAAAATGACAAAAAAACCTATTCACATTCCATTTTTCAGTCACATGTATCAATATTTCTGTTTAGTTTTTTTACACAGACTAATAGCACATATGTTGTAGTTTATGAACACAAAATATAGTGCAGATTGCTGTAGCTGCTGTGGAGTAATACTAGTTTGAACTGTGATGGTGTACTTAAACTGTAAAATAGTAACAGCAATAATGATAAATTGTGAAAAATCTAGACGCTTATTTTCAAATCAAAAGAAAAACGAACCTTCAATTTTCTTTTTTCTTATTTGTCGCAAAAAATTGTGCGTCCACACATTATGTGTACTTCACAAGCTGGCCAATCTGATATCTGGCTTGATTTTTCGAATTTTTATGTCCCTATTGTGTGATGTCTGGCTTACTAATGACAATTGGTCCAAGATATTTGTCAATATTGATAGTGTAATGTCTGGCAGTAATTATTTGATACCATACGGCGTTGGACTAGCTTCTCATTGAATGTACTACTTCAAAACAATAAGTTCTATTTTCACAGCCTATGAGCAAAACTGCTTTCGCGACACTACCCCCTTAAAGGGAGGGGCCTATGTGCCGCAACAGTTTCGTGCCTATGCTTCTGAAGAAAGTTATTCACTCTGGTCGTATTGACTACTGTGTCATCCTATCGTCTTTTACTCAGTAAAGTTATTTCTTTGCTACTGTATAATAACTTTTAAACTGTTTAGTCCGATTATAATTAACCCTTTAATCCGATAAAGGAATAGGCCCTAGGACAGTTTTGCAAAAGCAATTGCTGATAGATGATCGGCAACACAAACTGTTTCACGATAGATTTTCGCTTACACGTTTTAAATACAAAGGGCACATACTTATTTTAATTTTAAGATTTTTTAAAAAGGCTGCATATGCCATCATAACAGTATATTTCAATCTTAATAAATATATTTTTTATTTTGCGCAGGGATACTTTATATTCCAATTATAGATGCACTAGTTCAAATTTCTTCAACTGCTATCCAAGTTTGAGAAAGCCCAACAGGATCTTTAATTATCTCATCGACTACAATAGTTGTCGCACGTTAATTTGAATAAATAAAAACATAAGGTTGAAATCCGAGACTGCAAGTTTACGTTAGCATAAGTTCTAATTTATGCGCATTGAAAAAGTTTGGATCATCTTACTTGAAATCGTGAAAATCGGCCAATTGTTTTCCGTCTATAAAGGTCGGTAAATGAGACTGTAAGTTCAAGTCCTGGCAGAATTGTTCCATATACTCTATTGGACAACAATTTCCAAGATTTTTACCCAGATAGATATGACACATTTGCCTTTTTTGCTGTTTACTAGGAATGATGCTTTTATAGCAGGCTCTGTCAGCAGCAATCCAAGATTTCGGACATGAAACTAAACTACACATGACTGCGTCAACTCACGTATATAGCTTTATTATTACAACTTGTGCGTAAGGTGGTAGTTCCATAACCGCAGTGACTTTTTTTCTGACAAATGTATAAACTATGAGTAAAGAGACTATGATTTTCTTAAACTACACCAAAAAACACCCGGAGCATTTTTTATTTGGTGTAAAATACCATGGTTAAGGCTAGCTACTACATTGGCTTACTGGACTGTAAGCCAATGGAGTAGCCAGTCTTAACTTGGGATTTCGTCGGTGGTCAAAACGTGATAGTAGGCAGTTTTGAGTCTTGTTTTAAAAAAATGCCGCCATTTTTTCCTGCTTTACTGGTTGTTCTGAAAAATTGCTTTGAAAATAGACTCATTTAAAAAAACTGCGATTATGGAACTACAGTACCGCTCAGAATTAACTACCTATGATGCTGGAGTCAGCATCACTGATCGAGCCCTAGCGTCACTGACTGCAGTCGTTGCATTGACGTCACAGGTCTAATAAGTTGGAAATTTGTATTGAATTTCATCAAGTGACTCCGGAGTCGGAGTCAGTGACTCCGGAATCACGCTCACATTAGTCACCAGCTTAACTGGATACATAACGGGAAGTATATGTACGTATATACTGAAACAACGTGCATAAAGTGAATGCTGACTAAATGTGACTCTGACTCCGGAGTCACTTAATGAAATTCAATATGCCAAATAAAATTGTCCAATTCATTGGACCTGTGACGTTAATGGGATGACTGCAGTCAGTGACGCTATGGATCTATCAATGATGCTGACTTAAACTACCACACCACCTTAAACCACTGTCATCAGAAAATATACATAGACAAAAAGCTTCAAAGTTTTAGTCAAATTATGTCTAAGCTTGTTTCCATTGTTATACAATTTCAACTTTCTGCTAAACCTAACTGTGCCGTTAAAAAACAGTGAATTAAAAATCTTTCAACGGCTTGTTTAACTCCAAGGAATCGTTCAGAACGGAAAGATTTACATTGTAACGCTCTGTTGGAATCTGACTTTGTTCGAAAACTGTGCATTAAAAATTTCAACGGAGCTGTAGTATTTACAAAACCTAAGTTAAAATTTTTTTACTGCTACAATGAAAGTTAGTTCTTAACACTCTTGAAAAGTTAACTCTTAGTTCTTGAAAATGTTCTAAATTGGGACATGAGGTAGTTTTGATTTTGTATGCACCAAATCATATCAAAACTTTCAGAGAATAAAAATTGTGTAGATTTTATCTTAAGCTTTAAGATTTAAAATTATTGAAATTTACCTTTGCTTCTTTTGGAGCGAGTTTGGGTCTTGTTTGTTGTCGATTTAATGCTATACTAAACAATCAATCACTCGTAATTTGAAAATAAAAGTCAGTGTGTGTGTTTATGACAATGTGACCAAAAGTGTTTTAACGCGGCTCCCTCAGGGGCCGCGTATATACTACATATATTCAGAATCTGAGAATCCTACAATCCTACGTTAATCTGGGTAGGTGGAATTTCTGGTGTAAATTAACACTAAAAGGGCAGGTACCTCTCAGTTCTGCCATACAACATGCAAATTAACGGAACTAGTATGATCTCAAACTACAGCAGAGTGCAAAACATCCAGCTCCGGGGCGGAATTGAACCACCGACATTCTGATCATTAATCAGATGCTCTGTAGTGAACGCACCACTACCAACTGAGCCAAACGGGCTGTCGAATCCTTGAAATTACGCGTAGACTCGGATTACACGTAATGAACAAGCAATGAACGGCAGCAATAAGGGATGATTAAAAATTTCATGCAAGCGTGCATGTTATGTGGACCATAAAAAATGAATTAAGTTTTAAATGAATGTAATGTTTCTATTCTTCGATATCAGCATATCAGCACTATTTCTATCGGATGTCGACACTCATGTTTCTAGGTATTTGTGACATTCATTTTTTGTCAAGCAAAGCTAGGAAATTCCTGATATCACTTTAGATGGTGTTAACTACTTTGATCCAGTGGTCTTAGTGGTGTAGTGGTTAGTGTTCTTTATTTTCAGTCGTGTAGTGGTTAGTGTTCTTTATTCTCAGTCTATGGATCGGAGTTCAAATCTCGCTAACTGCATTTTTAGGAATTTTTTTTGTGCATTGTAGGTACGTGACTTCTGTCTAAATTTTTTTAAATTTATTTCAATATTTAAATATTTAGTTTGAAACGTGTTTCCGTGTAGTTCAGCAATTTTGTCTGAAAATAGACGTTGAGCTACTCAGCACTAAATGTGAGCAGCGCAAAGAACTTGCAAATCTTTTAGCCGAAAATAACGGCCGCGTTTTAATTTCCTGAGGAATATTGACACTCTAAACTCACAAAGTAACCACTTCACACTCAGCAGAAGCTTGTTATTGATAATTCTGTGCATTACACAAACTTTTCAGCTGACACAGGTGCAATAAGTGCATTTTAGTAACAAATTCATGAAACAAAACTATAACGTATTAACTCATTTCCTGCTCTTAAAATTGTTGCGACTACTTAAATTGTTACAAAGTGCAACAGAGTTCAGACTCTTGTTGAACTAGCACCAAAACCTATGTAAACAAAAATTGTGAAGCTAACGTACACTTACTTAGCTTTCTATCTAATTGGTTTAGCGCAGCAGCAAAAATACAATACAAACGCTTATAAATTGTAGCAGGCTACCTCAGATGAGGTACTACCGATCTCCAATCAGGAAACAACCGATGACATTTAGGGAAGTACAGCGCTATCAAGACAACAATTGCGATACTTACATAAATTTTAGCCGAATCCGTCCAAAGCATGTGCGAACGAATATGTGGGCTGTAGTTGCAGACAGTGACCGCGGGGAAAACAGGCAAACGCGAAAGATGCTGTTGCACAAAAATTGGATAGCGAAAAAAGTGCTCCAGATGTTCAGCTACAACTGCAACACTTAGCACTCCAGAAACTATCAGCAGCGGCCAGACAAATTTTTTAAGCACGTGTGAATCCTTTCCAAATTTTGTAGCGTGCAGCTGAAAAATTTCACACATTACATAAGTAAAAAACTAATTATTTCCTTTTTGTTATAAATAATAAAATGAGTCGTCTTGTAACGGTTGCTAAACCTATAGCTTTAAAATCTTTACGACGCAAAATCATCATTCACATCTGCATACTTTTGAGCAATAGAACTGTCGAGGCTTACATCATTATAATTAACCATCTAAATTGACATCAATTTCGATAACCTACCGTCAAAACTCCATCTGATGTCAGCATTTTGTTCAATTTCAGTTGGCTCGCGTCTAAAAACAACTGGTGCCTTTAAGTTATCAATCACATGCCTCTGGGTAGTCTAAATACATTTTAGCACAGACAAACAAGTCATTTGATGGTGTTGCAATGGTCCACGAGTAAAGTGCAGTAAAGTGCATCACGGTTCTGCTTTGGTCTTTATTTTCTTTTTTAGTTAATGATTGTCAACTGTGGCCTGTAGGTACGGTACCGAAAAATGATTAATAATTTGCAGCGAAAATAGTTTGATAGATCGTAACCGAATAGCTTGGCGCTATTATTTGCTATTTGCTATGTTATTGAAAATATTAATACTGTGTGGTATGTATACGATCCCTTAATAAGCACGAGAACATTCGGTGTGTTTTTAATTTAGTAATTTTATACATAATGGAACCCAAAAAGGGTAAAAAATATGCAGGCGCCCACACCGCCTTTCCCACCCCCGGTTGTTGAATTTGTAGGGCTTCCATGATTTGCACCTAGTAGTCAAATTGCAGGTGATTACCCAACATTTCTGTCTCTTCTTCGCTTCTATTGGTTAAAATAGCAGGAGAACACCAACAGCGTAATACGAGAGAACGAGGGTATACCCTATGAACGAACATAGCAAAGGGGAAGATGGTGGTCGCTGACTTAAAATTAACTGCGAAATTGCTAGCTAACATAGGCATCGACGGTTAGCAAAAGGTCAAAGGAAAGCTTGACGACAGATCGTTGTATCACACTAGAATTGGAATCAAGAGTACATATTATGCACTATAATACCAGACTATTTCCAAATGAGCTGCTGTACTGTCCTACTGCTGTACTGTACTGTACTACATGCAACACCATTTAGACCAATGAATGTGTATGGGACGTTACTTTATTGTGTTTAGCTAACATAACCCTATTGTTTAGCGTTTTTCTGAAAACATTTTGGCATGTCCTGGCATAAAATGAGTTCTCGCAAAAGGTTAAGCATTGCACATACATACAATTCCTTCTAATTGGAAGCCTGTACTGATGTCTAGGATTAATTTAAAATACAAACAAAACAATATTATACATTTAACAAAACAAATTGTATAAAAAATTATAATTTAAACAAAACAACTATAACAATATTATGGAAAAATGAAAAAAACAACCAGCTAGGATAAACAGCGAAAACAAATAATTTGAAGAAAAGGAGACTAATAATAGCATGAAAATTTGTGATGGTTTTTTCCTGTTGCGCCACAGCGCAACAGGTATTCAAGTTTATTCGACGCTACGATTCGCTATTCGCTACGATTTGTGTGCTAGCCTATAGTGGAAAGTATGCTTTGTGTGTGCGGCTGTATGTTTTGCTGTGCGTTTGCTGTATAAATGTGTCTGCGTTTACTGTTGCTATCCACTGCTGAAGACTGTGTTTTAATGTCACAGAGTTACACAGCGTGATTGCTGTGTTGCTGTCATTCCATTTACTTTCCTGCTGTGGCCGGTGCAACAGTCTGAGTGTGTGTCCGTGTGTACGTTTGCAGTGTGTCTGCAGAATGCACAGCAGACAGAGTTCACAGAACTTCTGTTGAAATTCAACAATATATGCTACACAACCCAATGCATTAATGCTTCAGCAATAGTTAATATGTATGGATGCAACATTTTCAAAATAGCTTCTTGAGCTTTCTAACTTGAGATGAAAGCGAAGTGTCTGATCTTATAGCGTAGTCTCTAGTACAAAAGCTACCTACGTGCTCTTTGAGATTAAACTGATTTGTGGATGTAGGATTGCAGCTGCAGCTTCCTGTATCCTGTGCACAGGTGCCTCTCTACAGCAGTACCGCCTGTTCCTGCCCTGCCTCGCTAAGGAAGAAATTTTAATTACCTTATGTCTCTTATCTAACACTATAAATATGCCAACATTTAGGCTGACAGATATAGAAATTTTTCACCACGTTTGGTCGCGCACATCTAAAACATCACACTTTAATTTGTTGGTAATTAATTTATGCTGCGCAACAGGCTTTGCCGTAGTATACGGAAGTGGTTAATTTTAATTAACAGCAGGCTGCAATATTTAATGATTACATTTTGCACCAAACTTTCACTTGTCGACACTAGTTTTGGGGTTGGCAACTATGTAAAAGAGTATGATTGTAAAATAGCAGTAAAAACAATGAAGAACAATTAAACGCGAGCAAGACAATTTTTGGCCGAGTATCATAAGATGCAAAGATAGTTAGTTGCTGCACTGACTCACGATCTGAAAATCTCATTATATCATTTGTTTCTGTTCAGGTGTGAAGTGAAATAGGCGCACTGGAGTATGTAAAAAATTTACGACCGTGCAACGGTAGAGCGCTGGTCTGCAGATCCAGAGATGCGTAGTTCAAATCCTCTTTGGGTCATTCTGATGATGATGCTGTTTTTCCTTCTTTCAGTAAAAGTCCCCTCTTTCTTAACACAACTATTCCTCAATCTTTTTGTTATCACCACTGTTTCAAGGTAATTGGATTTAAAGTTTTAAATCTAAATCAAAATATAAGTTATAAATTTAAATCACGTGTGGTGTTCTCGTTAGGTATGGTGCCTGAAATAGAACCAAACCTTTTGTCTAAATCCAACCTTATTTCTTCCTTATGCTTCGCTCGTTGCAAGGTCGGTCAAACTAATTAAATAATTAATTTCGCTCCAAAACTTGCTTAATCACTCAACTAATTGAGCCAGCTTGATACAGGTTAGCTGAATAAGCTGTGATACATATTATCCGCAACCATAAACATGCTGCCCTATATTTTACAGTGAGTAATAATTATAAAATGTGATTCTAAGCTACAGTCCGTCAAACTTTTGCTAATTACTTGACTCTGATTCGAGTTAAACCGGTCGCACATTTGCTCTATCACAGTGAAAAAAACTTCTTTGCATTTTGTTCATGCCTGTAAGAAACCGTGCAAATGCCTAAACGTAAAACAAGTTTGAAATGACATGGTTTAAAAAGTATTTTCGCGAAAAAAAAACATAATTACCGAAATCAAAAACATTTTTATGAATTGTCAGATTTGTTGATTCATATTTGTTCATCGCTTAACGCGCTTTCAAAAATTGATGACCAAAGGGGCAATCCAGTTAATATTTAAAACTCACCTTAATCACCATATAATGGTTGGTTATGTAGTTATGCTGGCCTTAAAAAAGCTTAAAAATAACAAATGATTATAAATTAAAACAAGTGAAAGTATGGTGCAAAATGTAATCATTTAATGTTGCGGCCTGCAGTTAACTAACTGGAACCACTTCCGTACACTACGCCAAGGCCTGTTGCGCAGTTTAAAATAATTACAAACTGTCATAGTGTAGATTCCAATATGGGACACTCAGACGCATGATGCACAGCAAGCACACAGTAAAACATACAGCAACACACACACATAGCGTCAGACGCTCTACCAACTGAACGCCAGCCGTTGATCAGTGGTTGATGCAAAGCGGCGTCTAGTGAACCGTAAAAGAAACGCACCAAGTAGTGTCAAGTGAAAAGCATTTGATCAACAATAATATCTTTCTATAATTTGAAATGAAGTAGAATTCTACTTGACAGTTTGACAACGCTCAATCAACGACATGGGCGTATTTATATGTATATGTTTTGGCTGGTGCCGCCACAGTTTCTCTTGAACAAGAACACTGAATGGTTAAACTGGCCAGTCGGCAGCTAACATGATATATTTATTAATGAATTAAGTTAACAATATAATTTGCTATAATTTAATGCAGCCTTCCTGAAAAGCAATTCATTTTATTTGATTTGATGTGAGAACCTAAATTTTCAATTGATTTGATGTGACAAAATTAGGCAGTTAATATAGCAGCCAATAGCAGCCCGAACAGGCGATTTCAATACGCATAGCATACATATTGGTACTCATTGTCTTTGCTATTCTTTAACGTACGTATATATCCAATGACAGAGGAATATGTTCTTATGTTTTTACGCGGCCCCCTCAGGGGCCGCGTATATACTATATTCAGAATCTCAAATTTCTATGTAATTTCTGGTAGGTCGGTTTTCCTACGTTAAATTACACTGGTTGGGGAGGTAGGTCGCTCTCACTGTGCAAATGCAATTTCGCAAGACAGAAAGCAGGACTTGCGAAATCAAAACAGTGAGCCCGGGGTGATTTGAACCACCGACCTTCTGATTTGTATCAGATGCTCAGTAGATGCAAGAGAATCTACTATCTGAGCCAACCGGGCTTAAAAGGATCGATTCTAAAAGTATATATTGTTATTGCAGAAATCCAAAATGACTCCTACGTAAAGCTTTTGTAATTATTGTCTCCGGACGAGCACGCTTTTTATATTTTTTGCAAAATTAAACTCTTACCTCTGCTTGCAGTAGAATTAATAATTGTAAAATAAAGTTACTAAAATAGTTTTACTCACAACTTAGCCGTCAATCTTTTAACGGCGGTAAAATAAACTTCCTTTTGTTAAAAATTACGGCAGTTGCTCAATTTTTCCTGTGAAATATTGACGCTCCGGCATCATGAAAGAGCAATTTTTCACTCAGTACTCAGTAGAGGAGTTTGCTGATTTTGATAAGTAGCTACAGTTCGTCAGTGATTACTGATTAGTAAGGGTTTGGAGCGAATCAGCAGTACATGTGTACATAAACGGAATTTAAAATCAGTTTATCCACAAATAATGGCGGCGTTTAATATTTCCTCCGGAATATTGACACTCAGTACTCACAATGTAACCACTTCTCACTCAGCAGAAGAGCTTGTATGTCTTAAGGTGGTAGTGTCGCCAAAGCAGTTTTGCTCATAGGCTGCAAAATGAGAGCTTTTTGATTTGAAATTGTACGTTCACTGAGAAACTACTGAATTGCCATATGGTGTCAAATAAGCACTGCCAGACACTAGACTACCAATATCTACCAATATTTTTAACCAATTACCATTTTTGAGCCAGACATCACACAATAGAGACATAAAAGTTCAAAAAATCAAGCCAGATATCAGATTGGCCAGCTTGTGAAGTACATGTAATGTTTTGACGCACCATTTTTTGCCACAAATAAAAAAATGAAAAATGAAGCTTCGTTTTTCATTTGATTTCAAAATAAGTGTCTAAATTTTTTACAATATTTTATCATTATTGCTCTGAGTACCTTACAGGTTACGCACAGTTACACAGTTCAAACA